>VZTF01002191.1:1209441-1278994 GCA_013397755.1 Cnemophilus loriae
TTCAGAAACAGTTTTCAGATGAGTAATTTGGCGAGATTCACTGTTTGCAAACTGCATACTTGGTCTAAAGAGCACTTACAGTGATGTCTACAGCACCAATGTTCAGGCCACAGATCTCTGTTTACTCTGCTTTTCAGACCACCCAATCTGCCTGCTTCCTCACAATGTTGATTATTACTTACTGTTGTAAAACTTCGACTAATGGCTCTTCTGATACAAGGACTTTTTGGGTTTAGTTCGGGTGGGGGGGCAGCTGGGAGGCTTTTTGGGGGGGGATGTGTTGGTTTTTTTTGTTAGAAATTAAGCATGGAAAAATAATAATGTTAAAAGAAGCAAAGCCTAAACTAAAAAAGTTCATGTCCTGTCATTCACCATCTAGGAGAGCTGCGAGGAGCAATGGGATACAAAAAGACAAGTTCTCTAACTGGCAGGTCTCCACCAGCCTTTACAATTAACAAGCTAGCTCATTGTCTGGGTTGTTATCTAAATTACAGTCTAGGCATTTTCTGCTAACATATTTTCTGACTTTTTAAACACTATACTGTACAATACCTAGTACAAAGGCGTCTTTCTCTAATTCTATTTAAATCTCTATTTTCCTGTTTTAAAAATTAACTACTGTAACCATAGCCCTAAGCAAAGAAAAGGAGAAAGGGAAAAAGGAAGAGAATGTACTTTTAGCAAGGAGGGAAAAGAGTTCAAGTGTTGGAGTTTTCTTTGAGGCAGAGGCAATAAAAACTCACTACTTTTAAAAAGACTTAAAATCCATTTTTGGTCCCATCACATTTTTTTTATCAGCCTTCATCAACAGCAGGCAACTGACAGGAGGAACAAGATCAGTCCTTTCTTATGACATTTCTGAACCATTGAGTATATCTTCACTTTCTTCTTTTTTTTTTTTTTTTTGTTTTTATATATCATTCCAGTAGAAAGAAAATTACTACAAATGTTTTTTTTAAAAAAGGGGTCATATAGTAGGGGATGCAAAGTAATAAACATTAAGTGTCATTGTAAAAATATGTTCCATTATATTTATTTTAGTTATAGCACATGAAAGATAAAATACACAAAACTTGGGAAACATATACTAGGTGTTTCACTAAAACTCATAAATAGGGATCTGTGCATCAGTCCTCCCAATAACGAGCACTTTTTCTGCTTTTACTTAACTTTTGTTTCTTGAGATTCCCCTCCCAAGTCATCCTTTGCATGTACAAATCTTGCATGTATAGCCAGGTATGCTTTTATGCTTTTCAACCATTATTTTTTATTTCAGATACTGGAACTGCTTTTAAAACACATAAACCACAATTACAAATATCCCATACTCTTCTTTTGGCAAACAGGAAAAAGAAATAGGGAAAAATGGAACCTGCTTCATTAGTTCATTGTTCATTTTGCATTTATGGAGTCTGTGAAACTAATATTTCACTGCAAGTTAAGAAAACATTGTTTTCTTCCATTCCAGAAAACAGAAAAGCAGCAAGGCTTTTTTCATCGTGTATGTCATCATCAGCAATATTACTTCTGTGACTGAAGGCAGTGTAAAAGAAAAAACAGTTTGCCGTAACTTTAATGGTGAAGTTACAAGACAGCCCATCAATAAATCTATTTTAAAAAATCAGCAATAATTACAAACCATTGAACAACTATAAACAAGATTTCCATAATATCTTTTATGTTTGGTTTTCAGCACAGAGTTTTACTGGTGCCACTCGTCAAATCTGGCTGACATTATTTAAACTGGAGAGCAACAAAAAAAAAGCTTCTTTTTTTGACCAAGAAAGATTACAGATATAAGAAACTTCTCAAAATTTACTTCACCCTTTTACTGAATGGTAGTCCTGACACACTAGATCATTACACTATGGGAAAACACACTGAATGCTGAAAACCTCCTTTAGAAGATATCTACCAGCAAGTTGGTGTTTGCCAAGGAATTTGTTTTCAACTAAAATACATACTACTCGAAATTCTAGAGATTAATTCAGATGATTCAATACACCAGTAAAGAACACGGACTTGGTTTCACTGAGTTCTTTACGTTTCTTGTGGGATGGGGTGCTGCAACAATAGTCTTCCCTCTATAGGTGCAGAGACACTTAATTTAACATAGTTGTGCGTTGGGCCATTTATCTCATGAGGACTCCATTGAGACATCGGTAACGTAAGATAGGAAGTTAAGACAAATCCTCTCACTACTGAATGTATTCTGGTGGTTCTTATAATTTTTGAAAATTGTTTCATCCTCACTTTTCCCAAGCAGCATTTGTTGCTAAGACATGCTACCCTCCCCTCGGTTATGATTCCCCACAGCCGGACAGTATGGGTGCCTCACAGCAAACCCTGAGCATCAGCAGCAGGCTGACACCAGTGAGGTATAAATTGCAGCAACTTTTAGTCTGCTCCATCTGGCACCTGGAACAAAACCAGTCCTCTGATGGAAAGCTGTCATTGGTGTCAAGCTAAATCTGACCCATCCTTTCAGCTCAATACCAGCGAAAGCATAGAGCTGCTTTGGGATCAATAACTTAAAAAGCTGTTTGCTCTGATTTGTAATCCAAACAAGTATGTGGGAGACAAAGAACTGGAGAACTGAGCCCAAAGTCATTACTTCTGACTTTATGCTTCCAGAAATATGCCTTAGCCATGCATTTTACCAATTAGCCTTAAAAAAGTCCACATTTTGAAGGTTAAACACATATAAATTGTAAACAGAGCACAGCATAGACTTAACACAGAGTTTTGAACATGAAGCATTAATATTTATTCAAAGTGTAGAGGCTTCTATGTAAAAAAAATAATACCTTTCCTTAGCTGAAACACGTTTAAAGGTTCATGTTCTCTGAGGAAAGTATCAAAATGCAGTGTGACAGATAAAAATCCAGCACATACCATGTCCATATTCACATATAAAAAAGATATTGTCAACCTTTCGATTCAAAGACGAGCAATAAAAAAATCCCTCTCATATCCTTAGGATGCTAAATAATCATTACATCCATGTCTCGGTATTGACTTACAAAGACATGACTTGCCTTTGCTCTGTAATTTTCATATACAAATGAACTGAGGACAACTCATTGTTACGGAAGTCAGTGGGATTGTCAGCTTCTTTACAAAAAAGAAAAAAAGTCAGCTAGATGCAGCTGGCTCACAACTCTGGAAAAATATTAAAGATGACAGAAGGAGCACGATGTTTTGGCTCTTCTGCAGCCATTATGATATTGAGCAATATGCTGCAAAGAGCTATTGCAGTAAAGTGCTGCAAGACCACCTCCTTGCTGAATAAAGGTCACACAAGGACTCCATTGAATACTCTGAGCTGTATTGCTACGTCTGCATCTTCCAAATTATAATTTTTATGCAGCTTTCCACCACGAATTTTGGGCTCTTCACATGCTGACAGAAATTCTGTGTTGGTGAATAAGATCTTCCAACTCCAAATATCACCAAAAACCTAAATTATTTGTTTCATTTTTATCATCAAAACTGTATTAGCTGTTTGGCTCATAATAGCATGAAGAGCTTTTTACGATCCTTGCCACACAGTGGAGAGACAGAGGTGTCATTCTTGCCTTGAGATGAGAGTATACTGCTCTTCTCCAGGGAGTGTGCTGGTTATCAGAAACATCTCTACCCACCTGTCCCCACCGCAGCAGTCAGTGGCGGTGGCCAGACGTACAGAAAGAGCCCTGCAAGGACACACACCCTGCCCATCTGACCGGTCCTGGCAGCCACCCAGCACCTGTCTGGCCCATGTGCTGCTGCCCAGTACCCAACACCCATCACTAGCCTGGGACTCAAGGAGGTTTCCCTCTACTCTGTTTTGTTTCCATTATATCATATTAAGGTGCTTTATACATGAATATAATGTATACATTATATAGATCGTGTATATTTGTGACTACATAATGTATACAACATGTATATATACACACAGTAGGGAACATACATCAGCAAAAGGCTTCTTTTATATTACAAAGAGGAATTGCATCGGTCACACTAATAGCTGACACAGTAAAACAATTTTACAATTTGTACTGTCCCCTATATTTTACATTTTCAGAAGGGGAAAGCAAAGAAGAGACTGGAATTTCTCCCTCTAGTTACTCAGACCACAGAATCAATGTAATTCTGCTGTCTTCATTACATTATTTTTCCCCAGAAACCATAATACTCCAAAAAGATTAAATTAAATAATACTCTAAAAAAAAAATAAAATCAAGCAGTTCTTTAATTTCATTTCAATACCATCTTGTTCTTCCAACAGCCTTTCAGATGTGCAGGAAATGGCTTAATGATGTGCCTTTATTAAAGGGAAGTGCTGAGGTATCTCTGTAGGTTGCTCCCATCCCCCAAAAGTTTGCACAGCAACAACTCTGAGAATACATATCTGCCAGCAAAAAATGTCTTCAGCAGGGCCTCCTTTTATCACAGAAGCTGCAACAAAAACAGCACTTAAAGGACATAATCATCTCTACTCACAGTACCTCCTGAACTGTAAACACAGTTTAAAAACTGCACGCCATGGAGCTCAGGCATGTTATCTAATCCTTTAGAAACTCTATCCCACTACAAACACAGGGAGCAGCAATGCCAGCCAGCACCATGTGCTTCCACTTACTGACCCACTCCCTTTCCACAAGCACACACACACACACCATCCCTCAGCCCTCGCCACCCAGCACAGTAATGCTAACACAGCTCTCCTGGCCAAAACACTCCGAGCCTCACCTGGGAAGCAAATCCTGCCCTGCCTGTCGCCCTCCTAACGCCTCCAGCCACAGAAACAAGTGCAACTATGCATTATATATGCTGTTGTCTAGAGCTATATTCCCTCATCCTTGCCTGCACCCCTGCAGTACTATAGCTGAAAAACAGAATGAAAGGAGTGGGTTTTTTTGGTGAAGTATCTGGGGCTGCGGAGCTTGCTCTGGCTGGTGGCGTCTTTGAAACATTACTTATTCGAGCAAGTGTTGCAACACTCTCGCCACATTTATTTTGTTAGCAAAGCAGCCAAACAGCTCGGGTGACTTTGCAACTGCCTTGCAGGGCAGCACTGCAACAGTACAGGCTTTGACAGCCAGACCTGTCATAACAAGGAGGAAACAGCTTCTTTTTCTTTTCCATTTTTTTTTTTAATCTTCATCTGCTCTGAACAAGGTAATTTGATCTAACTAGAAAGCCATTCTTTTATTTTCTTGCTAACAGTGCTGAAGACTCCTGACAACACATGTGAGCACAAGCCTCATTCAAAGTAGCCTTGGGAGCAGCAAGAAATGCTTGGTACCTGTTTCAGAGCTTAATGTGGCTGGGGCAGGAGCAGCCCTTCACACATCATCCTTCCAGTGACCATTATGGAGCCAGAGTCCCATTCATAGCACCAACACTATGGTAACTTGCAATGGAATACAGCTTCTCCACAATAAAAACAAACAGCAACTGGTAGGTGAATAATTCTGGGCAAGACAAGATAACAACTGAAGGCTGTGGGCTTTGCCCCGTGCCCCAAATTGTGCCAGATCAAACTGTGCCTGAACTAACTCTCTCTTTTGTAAATCCTAGTGCTGTGAAAAGTGGATGGTTTTTCCAAAGGGTAAGCAGTTTTCTGCCTCCGTACTTTCACTACAACTTAGACACAGTAGGTTCACTGAGGACCATACGACATTTTGTAAAAGCTGTTGCCCATTTCTGCCTCTGTCAGTTTCTGTTCCAACAGAACATCTACATCGCATTTGAAGTGCTGAACCAGAAAACATTTAAGTCCTAACTTGCATTGATTTTTAAAATCTGCCCACAGAGAAAGAGGAATCCTCCTCTACAGATCAATTTACATGACCATCATGGCACTATGGTCACAGACACAGGAACAATCTTCTGCCACGCAGTTACCCTGTAGGACCTGAATGAGCTCTCCCAGCGAAATCAGCTTTGCCATTGGCAACATATGGGACCCTGCTTTGGATGATCTGAGACTCAAAAACTACACCTCAAAATCACACATAGAAGAGATAAACATTCAAAGGTTTCTCATTTACCTCTTCTATTTCTTGGACAACACTTATTTAAAAAACATTAAATGTATCTCTTTTAAGGGTCAGCTGTACTGTAGATGACAATTTAGGCTAAACAGCACCAATCAGCTTCATCCAGCTGCTCTCTAGCATCATAGATCGTGTACTCGCCAAGCACAACTTCAATACCAAATCGTTCTTCACACAACTATTTCAACGCTCCTTGTAAGTTTTACAAGATTGCAGAGACAAAAACAAACATCTATCCAGGTATGAAAACTAGAGCAGAAGATAATGCATTCCTGTGCCCAGAATTGCACATTCCAAGAGAATTCTTATATTGTGCTTGGATTAATTACCTGTTCCAGTACAGGACAATTTTTACAGGATTAGCTTACATTGGTCTAGCAAAGGGCTATGAAATTTTTTGCTTGCTTTAGGCCAAACATGACTTCCAAACACCACTGAAAGCCACACACTAAGCTAGACCTTAGCAGCACCCACACAGAGCTGTAAGTCATGTTGCATTAGACCCTACGAAGTGAAATTGCAGCCCACATCCAACACACAGATTGTGTCCTAGCAGGCCAGATGTTGCATGCATGATTAACTACCAGCCTTCTAGGGGAATGCGACGAGCATACTTGTACATGTCCTCTACCCAGACTGTCCCTGAAAATCTTTTTTTTTTTTTTTTTTACCTTGTGAAACGGAGTTATACTGCATTTCAAACAGGTTTTAGGTGCTGTTTGATTCCCATTGACATGACTGCTGGGTAGGCTGATCCACACCAAGGAAAGGCAGTACCAGCTCGCAGGGAGCAGCAGCTGCCCTGCAAGTCCCCCCTCTGGAGCTTTGTTGGGAACTATGCCCTGCTGTGCACCCAACATCTACTCATAGCATCAGTCAAAACTACATCATGACCTTAAGCAAGGATTTATCAATACAACAGGGAAAAGATAGCTGTCCAAAGGCACTGCTGCATTCACTACCTAGAGAGAGATATTGCAGTTAATTCTCATGTAGGAGATGGGGATGGAGAGCCAAGGAAATAAAAAGGGGAAGATTTTCCACCAAAAAACTGTTGGGGATCTGGAGTATGAAACACACTGGGCAAGGAAGAATGAGTGAATCTTCACTGGCCTTCACACTTGAGGCACTCAAAATTAAGAATGCAGAGATGCTAATCTGACATTTCAAGGTTTTTTGAAATTTATTTTTGTTTTATTATTTTTGCATAGAAAAAAAAGAAGTTTAGATAGCACACATTTAAAAATGAAGCACAGAGTTCTTAAAAGGTTTCAATGACATAGGGTATGAGCAGAGACCTTACAAATCACACCTGGCTGAAAACTAACAAAGACCTTAGAGAAAGCTAATTCACATTTTGTAAGACGGTCCAAAGACATTCTATCTTTATTTATCTTATTAGCATCAAGCAGCTGACACTACCAAGAACACTACAATGCAAAGGTATCGTGAATATGTACCATTCATAAATGTTTCTATTGTACAGCTGAGGACTTCATAGAGCATCAGGAGGAGGAGGAGATTTTTCTGTTTCCCAATTAGTTGTCAAGTGACACAGTTCTCCTTATTGTCTGCAACAGCATTTTGGGAAATGGTTCCTCAGTACGTTAGGTCACACAACCCATGCAAAGCTAAATGCACAGTTACTACCACCGGATGTGAAGGTACTTTAGTTTTCACCCAGACTACTTATTCTGCTCTTGTTTCCCCGCTATCCTTTATTTCCTCCACATCTCACTCCTTGTTGGTCTGTCCTCCTCTTTACCTCCAGTACAAATAATACAGATTTTTTTCGAACTCTTAATCTACATTGGGCAAAGCCTTTGTTCAACTATTTGTCCAATAGCTCTCCACTGTCATTCTGCAGATGTTCCACTGAATTCATTAAAATTTTAAAGCTGGCCACCGACACTGGAGAATTTTTTTTATCAGCACATACTTCAAATGTTGGCAGGACATCTAAGAAACTACTAGATTCACATTAAATTTTGCTTGAGGAGAAAAAAAAGCAAAAAAGCTGTGTTTCTACTTCCCTCCAGACATCAGGGTAATACCCATATCTTTTCTGGTTACTTTACGTAGTTCTAAGCTATTGTTTGAAACTGATGCTTAAACTTCTTTAAAAAGCATTAAAAAGCATTAAACCTGTTCTGCTCACATTTGTGCCAATTTCTTGGACTAAATTTATCAAAACTTAGCTGCACCGGTAGGTCACTGAAAAATAAGCCTCTATCTAGGAGTTTTCTGCACTACACAGTAAAGAAATACTTCAAACTGGTTTCTCATGAGCTCACAAGAATGCAACTCAGATGCTCGCCGCTAGCTGAGCAGCATCATGAAGCCTTTCAGCTCCTCCCTTGCATTTTGTGATCATTTATACTTCTGGATGAGTTTTGCTTACAGCTCAGCCAATGTTAGACAAAAGTAATTAACCATGAGTGTATTCATTACAAGCACGCACCCATAAACTGCAATATGAACATCAACTATGCTTCCCTAAATGACAGGGAGTCCCTCAAGGCTCAATTACTTACCACTATTTGCTCCATTTCAGATGTTAGCAGCCCTACTCTTCTAAAAGGGTAATAACTACCGATAACCATTTACAAGTGGCAATTAAGAGTTTTAAACCAATACCAATGACTTCTCTCAAAACTAGGACCAAGCTTTACTTATTTTTCCCAACTTCATAGATAATTATCTCAGTGTGATCCGTTTCCCACATACTTTACTGAATCACTATTTTTCACAACATGCTCCTAGACGGTTATTGAAAATCCCTGGCCTGTAATGGGGAAGCTGAAAGCATTGATACATCAGAAGAATTTTTCTCTATAGCATAGATCCAAGAACAGGGATTAACTCTAGATGAGACCACATTAGTTCAGAATACCTGCTTATATCCAAGTACAACAGAAAAACCAGGCTGAATAAACTCTCAGAGCCCCAGCTTTTCTGAAACCAACTTCTACCCCTTTTCCATAAATGAGCTTAGCATGCCAACATAATTCTAGGAGATACTGGAAGAAATCAGTACCACAATGATTTATCATGTATTAATTAACTGTCCATTGCACATTCCATGACCACGCTTGTGCAGCTTCCCTGCTCCTACACTCAGCTATTAGCTGCACACACACCCATCTGAGACAGGAAAGAACACAAAAACACCCCAAATGAAACAGGACCTGTCCCAGCACACTCGGAAACTGATTAGCCAAACCAGAGCCTGATAACACACTCTGGATGTTGACAAAACACCCAAATGTCTGACAGCCTGCAAAAGGAAAACTCAGAAAACTTCCAGCAGAGGCATCTGAGCTGATCACAGCAGCGAGGCTGTCATTTCACACCTCAGCAAGAGCGAGCAGAAGCCACATAGCTCTCAGCACCAGAGACCAGCAGAATTACCCTGAGTGACACAATATGTCAGATGTTTCAAAGTCTATATCAACACCCTTTAAAAATATTTCCTTTGTTATCTAGAATTTTTTTTCCCCTCTATCCTTTTACCCTGAAGAGCATGGCACTTTGCATTCCACTTTATTCACTAATTAATGATGGTTTGACTCTCATAATTTCTGCTAACCGGTTCTATATACCAAGCAGATATTTCCATGAATTTAAAGAAAGTAATGGGTAGGTACTTAGGTACTCCAGGGAGTAATTTAAAGATAGTGCAAACGTTCCATGTGTTAAGAGTGAATAATGTAACCTGTTTACATTCCTTTTCTTTAGGATTCATTCTAGAAGGAAAATCCTACTCTTCAAATTTTTTTAACTGACTTTTTTTAAACCCTTTTGTACCACCTGCATCTCTCCTTCCCAAGGTTACACAGCTTGTGGCAAAGCATATATATGGAAGTAGAGTAAGAAAAGTCCTTCCACAGTGATTACCCTGAAACCTAGTCAAATGCCAGACCCAAGAAAAAAATAAAATGAAATAATCTGTACTTTTAATTGCATGTTCAAGTCAATTTTTTGGTGTGTTTTTTTTCTTTTTAAATCAAGTTCTCTATTTGAAAAGAATAAAAATAAAAAAAAACCAAACAAAACAAGATAAGCCACAATATAAAAAAATACAGAGGTTAGACACAGTGCCTGGTGGGATTTTTGGTGTTTTTTTTTTTTTCCTGTGGTACTTATATACTCTAGTCAGAGCAGGAGACAGAGAAATAAGAGAGTATAATATATTCATCTTTCTTCAGAGTCACATGAAGATGTACTTGGATGAGGCTAAAGGAAAAAAGGCGTAAGTGATGTCTTTTTTACTGTGCCAACTTTCAAATGCATACTACTTTAAAATCAAATATCTAAACATAGCATCTGTAGTAGTCAACAAAAAGCCACAGATCCAGCTAACAAGATTGTTGTTATTGCCGTGATCTCCGATGCTGAGCTTGTGCCGCCTTGAAAACAATGAAAATTAAGACCCATAAGCAGCAGCAGTCAAACTGCTCAAGAATGTTGATACCTCTCTCTCAGAGTGCCATCGGCTTCCGACAGCCAAATTCAGACAGGCAAGGTAAAACGTTTCAATCTGTGCATCCCCCTGGTCTGTCTGCAGTGCAACGTACGGCTTCAAACAGCCCTCAGTAAACAGTCTTCTCATCACTCCAGCCTGGGCTGAATTTTAATCAGGGTCCTTTAAATGCCATTGAGCAAATCCATATACTATGGATTGCTTCTTGCATGCCTCCAGCCAACCACTGTTTGGAGGGTCATTTATTATTTTTAGAAAACCAAAACAATCCTAAGTTATGGTACACATCACAGCACATCTCAAAGCAGAGTGCAGTTATTTCTGGACATTTCATGTTGCATGTAAATGAAGCTTTTAATTATTCCGTTAATGTGACATAGTGGACGCATCCATCTGTTAGTCACACAAGAGGAGGAGATAGGTTTATCTCACGATAAAACAGCAGTTAAGTTTTCAGGCCACTCAAATGTAAAACTTGGATTCTAAAAATCACATACTGTTCACTAAGGGCAAGCAAAAGACAGAAATATGGGAAGAGCTCCCAACCGTAATAGTAGCAATAAAGAGTCTACAATTCAGAAGGGATGCTACGTATGATCAAAACACTAAGCCTGCTCATAAACCACTCTTTTTTTTTTTTTTCTTTGCAAATCTGTCCCAGGGAAGGTTAGGCTCTGTGCATCAATTATCAAACCAGGAGTGTGTCCCCAGTAGAACTACAAGCTCAGCAAAAACTCATTAGAAAGTGTGTGTGTGCAGGTGGGGAAATGTGGTCATTATTTGACTGCTCTGTTCTGCAAAGAACTGTATTAGGGAGGTGTAAGCCAGCAGAGTGCTGACTGCTACAGTTCTTTCCATCTCCCATAGATAAGTCAATTAATCAAACTTTGCTTACTACCTGTCAAAAGCTTGTCTCTGTCCTCTTGCTGAAATACAGAAAGAATGCAGGGGCACTTCCTCCGCCTGCAGGTTCTCTCTTGCTTAAGGAGTGATTCCAGTCATTTTGAGAAAACATTATTTCATGCTGTTAAACAGCTTTAGGAAAATCTTCTCTTCTCTGTCTTTCTTGCAAACAGAGCAGCTGACAAGCAGGGAGTGAAGACTTTCACCTGAAAAGAGGGGCAGCACTCAGCACAGCATCTGAGTGCAGCCCTTAAAGCCACTGTAGTGCTTCTGACACCTTCCTCCCGTCCAGCGCTTGGTTTGGGCCAAGCACCAACGTGGGCATCGCTCTTTGGCTTCACAACTGTCCATTCGAGTTTGAATTTCAGACTGGATGGGCAGTCTCAGGGCTAGAACTACACATAGTTCTGCTGGCTCAGAGGACAATAACGAAAGCAGCTCTTTCAAGAAATTCATGTCTGGGAAAAATACTTCCTTTGCCTCTGTGTCAGCCACCTTGATACAATCAAGGCAGCAGTGTGAGATGAGCTGATGTTTCTCTTCTGCCATTACAATTACAGGCATTACTTCCATTATGGGAAATGTTTGAGTATATTCTTAATTGAAGACTCAATAAACATTCTTTAAGAAATGATGTCATGTCCTCTTCACAGGAACAGGGAAAAAAAGTAGAAGGAATTTTCCCTTACACCCTGAAAAGCCTGAGGAGCTGGATTTGTACACATCTGGAATTCAGGCAAATGTACAAGTGGTCTCTATAGTTCTCAGAAGTTATCTTAAAAGAGATGGTTTTCATACAGATTTGAGGTAGATGTGAAAAAAGGCTACATATATAAATCCTGAAATATCTGTTTCTGGGAAAACAAATGCAGGATAAGGACATCACTGCTATTGCTCACCCAGGCCAAAATGAACCCAGGAATCTGGGCAAACAGTCACCATATGAATTGAGAGTCCACCAAAGTAGATGGAAACACTACCGCTTGTTACCATTTGTTCTGTCCACTTCTGGCCTGTGACTGACTAGGTTCTTCAGTACTTTTATAGCAGATATTTCTTTCACACTATTGCCTGATGAAATGCTAAAAATGACCAGTTGTTGAATACAGCCAATTCCCAGAATACGCTTATTTTGGATTAGTTTCTGAACTAGGTTCAGACTAAGCATTTTTAGGTCTATTTTTATTTGTATTGAAATAGATGCTTCAGTGTTTTTAGCTGTTTGAGCAGCAGCTGTTGCCACAGACTACTTTGTGGCAGCATGAGCTAGAGTTAGATTCAATGTTATTATTTGGAAAGTATTTGAATTTTTTTTCCTCTTAAAACAGTCCTGGATATAGATTTGTTTCTAATGGTTTCTGCAGTTTCTAAAAGAGAAAAGAAAATGTTCTTGATTAAGTTCCCCAACCCAAGCATGGTGAGAGGCCACACTTAAAATGTGAAAATATAATTCTGGCTATGGTTGAAGCAAATAAGACAAATTTAATTCCTGTTGAAAATGTATCCCTTCCTAATTTTTGTTTCTCAGACCTTCTGACTAAACTACTTTATTAGGCAATCACAGCCTAAGGTACCAACTAAGAACTAAAATTCTAATTAGAGGACCCAGCATCCTCCATGATCATAACCTCCAGACATTTAAAAAAGCCCCACACTATCAAGCAAGACTCTAGTGCTTCCACTCCCTAGCTTTTAGGCAGTATCTTTTAACTCACAACAATCAATTTCATTAATTGAATTCTCCCACTCTGAAAAAAATTCAGAATTTTGGAAATGGAAGAAATTGCAACTTCTGCCTAAATACAAATATCTTTTTCTCTCTAGTGAAGTCAAAGTAACTTTAGTGAAATTTATGAAGGAGCATTCCACATCAATTTGTCAAGGTATATACCAAATTCTTAACTGAAAGATAAAAGATTACAGCCCCCTTGCAAACCTCTCTCCAACTCTTCACCTATTTTCCTCATCTATTTGTTTTCCTTCACACGTATTGTCCTCCCCCTTGCTCACATGCATGGCAAAGGTGAGTACTCTGACATGCATTAAGTAGTGCAAAACAGCTAAAGGTAAAATGTTTCAGATCAAGTAGGTAACTCTAGTAGCTCAAGAGACAGTTTTTGACAGAACACGAAGCATATTCTTTGGCTCCGGCCCACTCCACTAACCGGCTGATAAGTACCTTGAAACCTCCAAGCAAACACACTCATCAAATGAAGCAATTTAATGCAAGCAAGATGGTTTTGAGAAACAAAAAGTTGATACTAAAAGGCAATGTTAGCCTTTCCTGCAGAGTTCACTCTGCAGATTTGTGCAGGCACTACGCTTACAGACTTTTCCATGAAAGGATTGTTTCCATTGGCCCCTTGACTTTTGGATTCTTAGAGTTATTCTTCCAAGCTATGTTGCTCCAGTTGCAAAAGCTGATGAAGTTCATTTGTCTTCCTGATTACACAGTGTCTTCAATGAGCCCACTTTACAATTAATATTGACTAAAATATTAATAGAAAGTGTTGACAGGAACCAATCCAAAATAGCAACATTCACTCTGTTATTAGCAGTGTAGTTTCCACCATTAAATAGTCTAAACCAGCTTAATTAGATTTTAGCAGCCCTAGATTGAGGCTTTCTTGACTAAGAAAGGAAAAGGACCTTTCAAAGCATTAACATCTCAAGTTTTGCAGCACGTTTCAGGAGCCAGTACAGCCCAGTGACTTGTTTTGCATGTAAAACATTGCAGAAGATCACCAATCATTTCCAAAGTCCCGTTTCTTCAGCCCTTGAGTTGAAAATTAGAACATGGCATATAAGGAATTTTCACCTGAAGTTTAAAATGCCTGTATACATAGAAGTTTAATTTATTATTCTAATGACTTTCACAGCTTGAGATTCTCACTGGGAGACATGCCTGTATGCATTTAATAAGGCTGCAGAGATTGGGACTATTCCTGAAGGACTTTCCGAATCATTTCCAAAGCATCTTTTTATAGCTAGCAAAGTATAAATTATGTAAAAAGGCAATTAGATAGATACCATCAAATCTATTTGACTGTTAACCCCTCTTTGTTAGATTAATCTATAAACCTGAAAAGAATCCACTTTTAGCATTCCAAGACCATGCTCACGTATTTCGATGTGAAGATGTAATCATTCAAATAACTGCAGCAGGGGGGCAGGGAAGGGAGGGAAGGAGAGGCAGGAAGTCTTCATGTTCTTCTCCTTTTCTCTCGAGACCTAAACAGCATGTCCATGACAAATATGCTGTCCTATTACTGTGATGTTGGTAGCTCACAAACACAACTAATGATCCCAGCATTAGATTTTTGGAAATCTAGTAGAGATCTGATACACACATGTATAAAAAGAGATCGTTATATCTGCTTTCCTTACTGATGAAATCCTAGTTCTTTAGAGAGGCGAGAATTGAGAATATTCCCACACTTCCCATAAATCTTCCAGTAGCAGAGAATGAAGAGAGCCAGTGGCACAAAACAGAGTTCCAATTAAGCCACATAATTTTTTTTCCACAAGATCTTCCCACAGGTAACAAAAGATCAGGGTTGGTGCCACAGCTCTCTGCTCCTTTTCATAAAGGGCACTTCATTGCCTCCTTCGAATTCCTGTATCATGGCACTGAATATTAAATACGAGTTTCACAGGGAGGGCAGGAGCATGAAATTCTTGAGAGTTTCTACCAGGGCCTAACTCTAAGTCAAAAATTTCTCTTCTCCTCATAAGGAAGTTATAAACAACACACAGTGTGTTTCTGCCATTTGAGGCCAAGATACTCCTGAAAACTGGCGATCTCCAGTGTCAGTGCCCTTGAAGCCAGACAAGACCATTCAGCCTCAAACACAAACTGCAGCTTGCCTGTAATCCAGGCTCAGATCTGAACACCCTCTTCTTCAGCCATCTCTAATTATGGGTAACCTTGATTTGCTTTTTAGCTGGATGAACAGACAAGCTGGCTCAAGCGTTTCTCACCCCATGGCAGAAGAGTAGATAATACATACATCAAAAGTGCTCTCTTCCCCTTCACCGCATGACTTCTGTTTTACGAGGCATGCCCAGAAGTAGAGATCATGTTAAACCATTTGACAAGAACATTCACTATTTCCTCCCCCCTCCCAGAAACTGACTGTGATATTCTAGTTACAAAGACATTTTGTCAGTTCACTGCTGTAAGTGGCCACTTTTCATACACGCCAGCTAAGCAGAAACAACCTGAGAGTTATGAATACTTATCAGATTGTGTGAAAGTCACAGGCATCACACTGCTGTCTGACTCTCAATAGCAGGGGACTTCTGGGTGTCATTTGGGAATGAAAGGATGCTGTCATTACTCCAAGAGGAGAAAGAGAGCCAAATGAGACTACTTGTGAAAGCAGCCCAACGATAGAACATTTTGATTAGAATAAATGACACCAAGAAATTGTCTGCTGGCAACGACACTTTTTCCCATTACAAGAAGATGATACAATAAGAGGGAATTTTTTTGCCAAGTCTCATTCTACTGGGAGGTTTCCGAAACCTCAAATTTCATGAGACAACAGCCTCTAGAGGTGAAGAAACAGAGGAAAGTATTTTCAGCTAATGCTTTTCTGGGGAACAAAAAGAAAAGTTTCCTTACTTATATATACATGCACTTACCTTCCTCCAATTGGTCTTGTTTCTTTACAGTGTGAGAATCTCGCATTTCAAAAAAACCCAGACTATTAAGAACACTCTTCAGTAAAACTATGTTGCCTGGCCTGAAAGTTCACCAATAATACCAATGAGTGCTGCTCGTTCTTGGCCAGCAAAACTGGTCTTCACAAGGAGCAGATAATCACTGTACAGAGAGCATTTGGGAGCTGCTTGTACCCAACAGCATTAAAAACTGAAGCCCAGCCCAGCTCAGAGCTCTCTGCACGCACTGCCAGCTCTGCATCTCGGTCACTGACCCATCATGGGGCAGTGGTTCGGAGGCATCTGTGCTCAGCTGTTGGCCTCTCTGTCTCCAGCTCTTCTCTCTTCCCTCACCATTTCACAGATATTTCTTCTATTCACATTTCAAGAAAAGAGGCATTGCTAATACACAGCTGTACTTTGGGGGGTTTTAGTATGAAAGTATATTTCATGCCTTTCCTTCACCAGATCCTTTCCCCTCTCAGTCACCAACTAGACATTCCACTCTGGAATAAAGCTCTTTTCCAGACACCTCAAACAGATGGAAGGATTCAAAAGAAGTCATTCTGATGTGTGTGCCATAGTAAATGCCTGATCTGTGCAGTTAGAGAGCCAGCCTTTCTTGAATTAATTTATATTTAATTCTACAAAACTGAACCAATCTAAGAGAAGGAAAACATGTTGCTTTGGGTATGGGAAAGCCAGAAACCACGGCCCACATCCAACTTCGAAAGCACCTGGAAACTGCACTGTGATCATGTTTTTTGCATGGGACTATCCCAAAAAAATGCGTTAGTGAGTACACTGGACACTCTTCCTCTCTCTCAACTGAAAACTCACCATGCACCTCAGAAATATTTACGTAAAGAGTCTTGTTGAAGTTGGTAGGTATTTGAGTGGTAAATAAGTCTGGAAGAAGAGGTATTCTGTAACTTCCTGCCCAGCTTTGCCTGCAACTCTCTCCAAATGGTCAGTCACAGTGAAAATTGGTTTAAATGTTCACTGAGAGCCCCAGCAAGCCTGAAAACTGAACTGACCTTGGATTGAGTCACAGTTTGTAGAAAGCTAATCATGTACCTGCAAGTCTAAATAAAAATAAGCACATAACACTTTCAGCTAGACCAGGGAAAGGGGAGGAAATCAATACTAAATACACTGCAAATTTTATTTTGTGTTTTGAAATACGAACAGAACCTATCCATGGTTCAAACTCAGATAATAGTTTCAGTGAAAGGAAGGTTTCAGCTGCTATATTAACTAAGAAATTTGATTTATAAAAATAGTACGGTTTTTCTCCCCATTTTTCACTAAATCACTTGAAGCCGACATTGTTTAAATATTAAAACCCCAAACAAACCTAGAAGTGAGCAACACACAGAAAAAAACCACATCCAAGCAGAAAAAGATGAGGTTTTTTTGATTAAACGCTCTTACCTTAAAGGACAAAGTATTATTAACTAAGATGAAAAGTTTTAGATTTATTTGGTTCAATGCAAATCCAGTTTTCAGCCAACTTTCCAATTTATTGACAGACTCAAAAGCCCTGTATACATCCACCTCCACAAGTAATATATCTCACAACTTGCTCTAGTCCCCCAGCTCTCTTTTGGGTCACTTTCTACATGACTTGGGATGGATGTCCCCAAATGGTGGTAGTACTCAAGTACAAATAAGCAGCTGAAAAGCCAGTGGGTAATTATGTCAATCCTACATCTCTCTTACTTCTTGGCATTCAACTGCTCAGGTTTCTGGCAGGTAACTTGCAATGGGTGAGTGCCCAAGACAGAGCAGTTTCAGTGTGCCCCAAACCAGGAGGAACCTAAGTAGTGCTCTTGGGAAGTCATCCAGGTGGGAACTGCAGTCTTCTCCAAAGACTGCAAACAGTCCAAACAGTCTGAAATCGAGATCCTGTGATCAAGTTACAGCTGTGACATTTTTCCCATTTTAGACCAAGACACCAATCTGCACATCAGCTCCTTTCTGCCTCATCCTAGAGGTGTGGCAGCATGAAAGCCTTGCAGCTAACCTGCAGAAGATGCATCAAAGATGCCTGAACTGAGTTTTAAGGCTACTGTAAGCACCACAGTTGTCCCCTGCATTTACCCTGTGGAAAGCTGCAGTGCTCTCACAACACCACTCATGCAGTGAGTAAAGCCCACTGTCCATATCCAGGATCCAACCACGTGGTCAACGCTAAAAGCCTTTACTGGAGCTCTTCACATGGGTAAACCTGACAGCAAACACACGACAGCTTCGCAAGAGCACAGCCACCCTACGCTCCATGGAATAGGGACTCCATCTCGCTGCCTTTACAAAGCATCACACACATCCTCGGGACTAAGGAATACACACTAATAGCAAGAGAGACTTAAAACGAAGAAATAGTATTCATCCTACAGCTTTCTGATCACAGTGAGGCACTCTCCTAGGCACAGGGGCCTGTCTGAGCAGAGTTTACCTCTGGAAAGCAAAGTCATATTTGCAAGCTAATGCTCTTATTCGAAAATACCGATTTATACTTTTGAGGATACACAAACAATGAAGGCCTGTGACCAAATCAGACCTCACAAAAGTTCATCTAAAAAAATTACCTGCTTGTAATTTAAAGGTTTGTGTTTTGGTTCTTTTATTTTTAATTAATTCTCCCAAAGTTGTGCTAAATTCCAGATAGATACACCACTTTTCAGTACCATTCTTGCATGCTCTTTCCAATGCATTTTATTAACGCACACTACAAATAAATTCTATTGTAGAGTGAATGAAAGAGAGAATTGTAGAGAAAATGAAAACCTTTATGCAGATATTAGGCATTCAAGTAAAATAAAGGTCTCGGACCCCCTGATGTAAATGTGAAGACAGCAAACTGAAAAAAAAGATGAGAAAGAAACGGGAAGGAAATTCTTCCTTTTGCATTGAAAAGTTACTTTTGTTACGAAAAAGACTAAATCAAATAGTAAGAATTTTTGTTACTCAAACTGTATTATATTAATGTGGCTCCACAACAAAGTATGTTGCTACACTGTATAAATTAACTTTCATTTTCTGGAGACAGTAAGTACGGAGTGTTTTGTCTAGCTATATGGGATCATGAACAATGTAACAATTTCAAAGCATTCCCTTCACGCATAAAAACCCCTGCATACTGTTAATATATCCTGACTAGATTAAAAGTCTTGCAAACGATTTTGCCTGAAAAGCCCTAGTATGAGATCTCCTTTAGGGAAATATCTTCAACACCAATTAGTTTAATTGACAAGGAAGCCAAGAGAATAGCAGCAAAGAGACAGAGTAGACCAGGAAAGGCTCTGTTTCCCCATTTGCTCTCACATCCTGGAGCCTATTTGCTATTAGTACTTGAGCCTTCCCCACCCTAACTATTTACATTACTACCACTCCATGGATATGCTGAAATTTTAAATCATGGGAGACCAGCAGAGTAAAACTTAAAAGGTTATCGGCATCACAGCCATGCCTCACACACCTTTTTTTTTTTTCTTTAAAAGCCCCACTTTCATCACTTGCTGTCCCCAAATAGCTGGTATGCTTTTGAGTAGTTTTAGCATACCACGATTGTTTTCCTCCACCCTCGAGGGAGGAAACAAAGGAGAGCAAATTTAACCTACTCGGTGTGATAACAACTGAGAAATCTTCTGCTTTCCGTTCCTCACTCCCCCCACTGCGCCCTCCAGAAGTAACCCGAGCCTACCATCCCATCAAATCAGTGACATTTTAAGGCCTCTGTGCAAAGGGGGAAGAAAAAAACAAAAGTAGTTTCAACCTTGGGAATCATGTGGAATCCACATAATTCACTATTTCCTGTGATTCATCAAACTTCCTTCTTCCCAAGAGTAATTGGTCACCACTTATTTATACACCACAGAGAGGCTTAACTCCAAAGGTCAGTCCAAGATTAAAAAAAAAGCAAACCATTTATTCAAGAAATCTGGGTGGTTTGGGGTTGTTGGTTGTTTTGGGGTTTTTCTTCTAATTTTTGTTGTGATTTTGGGTTTTGGGCGGGGAGGGTTATTAAATACGTAAAGAAAAAAAACTTACATGTTTTAAGCAGGCATTTAGCCTTTCAGAAAACGCACGCGTTACCATCGCTAAAGGTGGTACCACAGTGCAGATTTAGGATGGAGAATCTTTAGCAAAGAAAACTGCTGGCATGTGTGGTAAATCAGGCCTCAGTTTCAGGCAGAAGAACTAGGAAAACTGGGAGCATGCACCACAGCAATTTTGACACACTCACTTTCGCAACTCCCTTGCCCCTTTTATAAGAAAAGGATGTTACACATATGATCCAGACCTGCCTTGACGCCCAGGCAGATGGGGTGAGCACCAGTGACAAAAATACTTCTGCAGGTAGAGTGTGTGTGTGGCTTTGTGTTTACAAAGCAAACCGTTTGGTTCCCCTACAATAAAAATGTCTAATCCCTACCATAATAAGAAGTAAGGAAAAGCAATTATGAAGCTAGAAGCCCAGAGGAGAGAAATAAAATAATTCTCAAGCTTCACATTCCTAACATTTCTGTCATTCTAACATTAAACATCTACTCTCAACATACATGCACTTTTAATACACAAACACTAAGACTATGGAATTGAACACTTTCTCTAGCTAAAACTTCTGCTCAGTTTTCATCTTCTCTCTACACCTCACAGCCCTGTAGCCTCACCTACACAAATGTGTGAAGTGGTCTGAAAAGAAATGCTTGAACAGGTTAATACTGCATAAACTGCAAACCCCAGTTTGGGGGAACAATTCATACTACCCATGTTAAAGATTTGAGTAAATTAAATGCTGAGATATAAGATGCCCAAACAATAGGAAAACTTACCTATATAAGCTTAAATGCACATATGTTACAACATCCATGAAAATACAGCACATGACATAGCTGACATTAAGAGGGGGACATTCTAATTCAGCCTGTTTAAAAAGTAGAAAAACAGCCCAGCTCCTCTTTTAGGACATAACTGAAGCATATCAAATATGTTTATTTATTATATCAAGAAAACAAAAGAAACTTACAGAAGTTAAGCCAATTGTTATAGAACAACCATGTGTTTTCTAACCCTCTTACAGATTCCAAAGACTTCGTTTATGGTGAGCAAAGGAATTCCAAACATCCTTGCAAGGCACTTTGCCCCAGGCATTGACTGAAATTCCCACCATAATCCAGACAGAGAAAGAGGAAAAGAAACAATTTATTTTTTTAAATATATATGTATACATACAAGAATATATATTCATAAAAGTAAAAGTATATATATATGCAAACAATATGTTGTCAATTGTATTTCAGATGAGGAAATAGATGGAATTAGTCATTAAGAATGTTTATACTCTTAATTATGATTTTAAATATGATTCTCCATGACAAAATGGCACATGCAGAAATCCCTAGATATTGAGGAAAGAAATCGTATGTTACTGCTTTTGTTCATGTGTTTAGGTCAGGTTTTGTTTCACTTTTTTACCTTCATTTTTTTGTTAGGAAATATTTGATGTCTGTAAAAACAGGGATCTGAGACAAAGCCTTCCCTTCTTCAGCTAAAACACTTCAAGTTTTTTTTTCCCTTTAAGCATTTCTATGTACCTGCCTAACACCGGTCAGATGTATGGTCAAGATCATAACCGTTTTTTCAAATTAGTTCAAAGTACTTCTTCTACTCCAAATTAATCATTTTAATTATGCTGTCAACAGCTGCATCAAGGCTTCAAATCAAATCTGTTTCGTTAATGAGATCCTGTTGCTATACACTTTTTACCTAATACTCTTTTAAATTGCTAAACTACATATTAGGATATTCCATTATAAGCAGGCCCTCATACAGACAATCACTTTAAATAATTTAAAGAACACACTCTGAATTTTCATAGGCACATAGAAAAAAAAACAGTTTCCTGGAAGTCCTGTCTCAGGAACACAGGAATTTTTGTCCTTCATTCGAATTCTCATAAAAGTAACGGGGAAAATCAGTTTAAATGGAAGTGTAGCAGATAAGGAAGATAATAATCCTTTCCTTTTTGCTTTGTGATGAGCTGTGATCCTTCCTGTTTCTGCATTTGCCTCAGTGAAACCTTCCTAAATTGGCAGAATTTTAATGCAACAAAAATATGTACTGGCAAGGTCGGGATTTTGCTCAGCTTTTTTCCTTCCCTCCCTGGTGTTCCTTTAAACCTTACAAAAGAGCCTGTAGACAGGACTGTCAGGTAAAATTCACAGAACAAAAGAATGCAAATTGCCACCTATTACCTCTCAGGCACATTTCAAATAACCAAAAGAAGTCAAGATAAATGATAAGATTCCAGTCAATAGCTCATTTCTGCTATAACTACACAGTTCTGAAAGGAAATACACTGCAGTTAAACCAGTAGTGATTACTGGACAAGAAAAATATAGCTACCTTTTAATCATGTCACAGTAACACTTACAGATCAAAAACATGTTATTAAACTCACAGACTGGCCACTCTCCATGTCTTCTCAGAATATTTCTCAAAAGCTAACATTTCTAACAACACAGGACCTGAAAGTATGCACACCTTGCATTTTTTTTCCTGGCTTCGGTTTCCATAAATCCCATCTGCCCCTCTACGAGGCTGAATAACTATCTTTTAAGAAAAGTACTAGCTTTTGTAAAGTCACACGCTTAAAGCTGCCACTGAAGCAAGGTGCTTACAAGCACTTTGTGTTGGCCTAACCCACACTCTTTTGAAAATACCACCCTCGGGCAACTAAATCCTTGGCCTAATTTTCAAAATTGCTGAGGATTCAGCAGTTTCTAATCATTGCATAGGAACTAATGGGGTGTTAGCAGTTTGAAAAACAGGCCATTTATTTGGGTCCCTTAGGACCAGAGCTTGGGATGCCTAATTTTACACAGCCATTTTTAAACAAAACAGCCCTAAGCCAGGCTTTTTGCCTAAAGTTCGGCCAAGTAGCTTGCCCCTTACCATGAGAGGCAAAAAAGGCTGACACATCTGAATATGGAGAGGGGGATGGGCAGCAATAAGAGCAAAGTTTACAAAAACTGCATGGGCAATGGAAGAGGTGAATGCAGAACTGCTACTCCACAGAACTGCTGCTGCATGGCATGTGCCAGGAAGAAAGAAAAGGAAAGCAAGTAGGACCACCATGGATTAGCTATATGGAAATGAAAATGATGTATCCATTTCTATGAAGACATAAAATAGGGCTATAGCACTATTGCTTAGGCTATATGCTGGATCCTAAGAAAGTTGTGTTACAAGAATGCTGCTTTCCAAATGTCTTAACTAATATCCTAGCCTCAGTATACAACACCCACCCTGGCACAGCATTCCTCAGTGTAATTCCTGCTGTTTGGCTATCAGTAACAACTGGAACAGCAGCAGCAAGGTGCAGGTGTGTCCTGGCCTGCCTGTGCTGCCAGGGAGCAGGTCAGCTTGGAGGGTCTCAAGGCACTGGAAAAGTCTTCCATACTGAACATGGCATTTCCAGGCACACAAGAAACACCATCTCGAGCTTATAAAACAGCTTCCAGTTGCTGCTGTACATTGTGCTGCTCTGTAGGTATTACAGCTGCTTCAGAACTGAAAATAACACACAGGGGAAAGGACAGCCTGACACTAAGAAAGCGGTTCTCTTGTGACAATATCAAGCGTTTGGGGTTCATAAAGCAAAAGGCAGCTCATATTTGTCACCAAATTTCTGATGACTTATATAAACAGCTATATCTGATGCTTGACAATGCTGATATGTAAAATAAGACAGTGCCTGAATGGCATTGGGCAACTAAAAGGGGGAAAACAATTATACATAAGGTCAAATCCTAGGGATTTCTACAACTTTTACACAGATTTGCAGTAACTATTTTCATTCATAGAGCAAACAATGGAAACAATTATCAAGGCTGAATCTAAGTTTTTTAAATGTCCCACAGGAAGGCATTTTATAATGCACTGAATCTATTTAGCAGTTTGAGAACACCAGTATCATCAGCCAGCTAATAATGAAGTCAAAGCATCACCCAGGCAAAGTACCATGCAGACAAATTCTCTCTCCTAAAAGTCTGAACTGTATTGCAACATATTTTTTACATAAACATTACTGGTGTAATCCAACAGATTTATAAGATGTATTCTTAAAAGCTTATTATCAAACAAACGTTTTATGAAAGATGGTACGTTGTGCTTTATAGCAAGGTTCTGAGGTAAACTTCCATTTAAATGCATACCATAAAATGGTCTAAGCATTATTTTGGCAACTTGATGCTTACGGAATTCATCCCTACTTCAATTTCATAATATCTTTAATAAATTCTTGTAGACTGAAATTGTGCCTAGCAATTATTTAAGAAATATGACTCGAGAATCTATATATAGTTTACAAACATTGCTAAAATATTTGCCAGCAAAATATTAAAGTCTTTTCACTTTCCCCATAATGTAGTTAGATTCCTGTTTCGGGTTTTTTTTCAGTGATGGAAAATAATTTTTCCCTTAATATCAGAGATACAAGCTCAAAGGACAGGTCCTGTCCCAGTTGAAATCAGACAGCTCTATGTAAATCTATTTTGCTCAACTGATGATCCCCCTCAAAGAAACCAACTCTTGCTTTTTGTGTCATCAAACCACTTTTCCCACCATGAATTTCCATTGCATCTCTCTTTCATGGAAGACGAATTACAGCAACATCTTACATATCTCTTCTATTTTAATTTTGACATATCAAGGCTTCGCTAGCCTCTATTAACTCCTTTTTTCCCCCTGCAGTAATTGCCAGGATTGCTTTCTTCTCTGAAATGTCCTTCACATTCAAATGCTGGAGTTAGCTAGGCTGGGCACCTCTCCCCTCTCAACAACAGGGGAGAAAAAGCTACCTGCTATAATGAATCGGAAGACTTTCATGCTGTTTCTAATTTTAACATTTCATGTTCAAGTAATGCTGAGACTTTTCTTTCCTAATTACTGTTTTGGATGAACCATATGATTTTTAGAGCTGGTGGAAGAACATCAAAATAGTACAATAAGCAAGCAAGGCTGCTGAGAACATAACACAGGCTAGCAAAGGAAAGCCAACAAATAAGAGACTGAAAAACAGAACTAAATGCATGTACCATTAAACAGTTTATTCAGTGCAAGATAGTTTAAATAAATCAGGATTTGAACAAAAAAAAAGTTTGTCTTTGATGATGATGTAAGACATGTTGCTATCATTTCATTCCCCCATACTTCATGCTTTTAGAAAGAATTAAATAATTGCCTACTGAAAGAAAACTGAAATATTTGGCTATTCTACAAAGCTGTAATAATAGTAAAAAAAATATTTCTAGCTAAAATTTGAGTCTCAGCAAGCCAATGTATGATAACAAAGATCTGTATACTTAAATGAAGGTGTTTCCCTTCCCACTCAAGCAGCACCAGATACAGAGGGCAAATTCAAAAAGTTTGTATTTCCAAGCAAAGAAATTAAAATAGGTTTTTGAGGTGAAAATGCATTTATAATAAAATTTGCTCTTTCTCCAAGTCTCTCTGCATGCCACAATCTTTACATAAATTAGAAAAAAAAAAAAAAAACCAACATGTGCAAAACCCAAGCAGCCTCATTCTACCACTTTTTTAGCTTTTAGCTAAAAACTGGACATGAGAAATCAGATCCTAAAAAACGGTTCAGTTCATTAAAAAAAAAGTTTCTGAAATTGGTTTCTGCCCAGCTGTGCTTCTCCTGTCCTGAGCCTGCACATGTGCAGTTCACACTAGACTCCTGCACTTCATACTCTCCATCATATCCACACATCTGCGTATAGGTAAGAGTTTAATTGAGTAAGTTACAGTTACTGGCTTTTAACAAGGCAATGGTGCAAACTTTCACTGAGACAGATTACTTCCCAATTTTCAGGCACACTTTGCTTGCTCCTTGAACTCCACTGTTTGGGGTTCCCCTCACCTCCCAATTTCCAATATCGCTGGTCAGTTTCTTTGTCCTTAATGATTTTTTTTTTTTTTTGCTCAGATAATTTAGCCTTATGAAACTTGTGGATTTATGCTATACAAGTCACAAATTAAAAATTATATATATATGTGTGTGTGTGTATATATATATATACACACACACATACATAAATGCAGCAATCTCTGCAGTACATATCTAGGTTATTCAATTTATTTATGGTATACACTGTTAGGAGCAAGTCTTGTTACCACTATTAAATTACCAGCAGGGAGGGTAAGTATGAATCCCATGGTCGTATCGATCTTAATTTTCAGCAATCTTAAGCAAAATGTTCCTTATCTATTTAATACAGAAATTCATATGCAGACACTCACAGACCTTTGTTATCTCTATTCTATATCCACTGTTATCTGGAGAATATTTTGACGTGTGTGTAGTGTTGGTTGACAAGCTTTGCTATAAGGAAAACAACTATTATTACCTAGACTAGCTTCCTCCAAAAACTGAAGAGCAGTAAAACACTTCTTTTGGTTCAGCAGGTCTGATTAAAACAAGTATATGGCATTTAACTCCTCTTTATGCATCAAGAACAGAAGACTTGCCTGCGAATTCTGCAAAATACGTTATTCTTTGCATTTGCCTGGCTCACTCACATTTTAGGCTGACTCAAAAGCCAGACTACATAACCAGGCACTGTCTGATCATCCAGAGAGTTTAGGTGATCTTTCTGCCCTATTTCAACAAGCCAGGTTTAAGGTAGAGAGCTGAATGGTGATCCAGATTAGCAAAGCTTTTTTTTCCGCAACGCTGAACCTCAGTTATTTCTGAGAGGCACTTAGTAATCGTGAACCCCCATATACTGTAGTTCTAGTCCAAGTGTTTCACCTTGACCCTGACTAAAGGGGTTTTTTCCCTACCTACTGTCACTAAAAAGGATTTTCAAGAATTGCATCTCATCATGTCAGCTTCTCCTTGCAGAGCTGACCTCTTTGCAAGTCAGAGCCTGGAAGCATCAGGAGAAAAAATGCAGAGCAGCTTCAGCAGAAGTCATACATCACTTACAAAGACCAGACAGACTCAAAATCACATTTACATCAGTGATGCTGCAGTTACAATACAAAATCAAGTCCAGGAGTTCTCTCCTTCCTTCCTGGCATTTTTTCCCTCCAGTCATTCCTGCTCAACTGTAAAAGCTGAACATTCCTGAAAGTGAAGCATACAGGTTTCTTCTTTTGGGGGCTTTCCCAACATTTCGGTGTATTTCCCAGAGGAATCTTTTAGAGACCCTTTTTTGATCAGAATAGATCAAGAGACAGACAAATCACAAGGAAGCACTAAGCCACTGCAAAAACACTCGGAGAAGGGAAGATAGGACCACTGGATGAGCCCCCAAGCTCCTGCGCCTCAGCCATGACCTGAAAAGCTGAAGCAGCTACTGCTGTCCCTTTTCCTGACAGCGCTGTGGCTGGAAATGTAACTCTGGACAACAGTCCAGCTGTGCTATGCAGAAAGGGATCTTCAAACTCTTTAAACTTTACCCACATCTGTAGCATCATCACTACTCAGGTGCATTCCAAAATGAATTGCATCTGCTGAAAGCACATTTCTCAAAACCTGTAATCCTAGATTATTCTCTTGTCTTTTCCACGCCATGAAAACCCTAAATTTTGGGTGTCTCCGTTTTCATCACTGGACACACTGTAGCAGTACTCCAGGATCTAGGGAGCACTCGGGACTCAGGCCACAGATTATACATCAGGAATTGGTATTCCCTGATAGCACCTGACTCCTAGTTAGACCAAATGATCTGAGATGTGCTATATAAGAGATAGGTATTATTGCTACCATTTGTCTCTTCTGTGCCAGACAAAACATTCTGAATTGCAGCTTTCCTTGTTTACATGAAAACAAGGAAATTAGCTTTCTATCAGTGCTATCTAGGGAATGCAAAAAGGATGCCCTAAAAGAAAGGCTTTCAGAGTTTGCCACAATAAAGAAACTCCAGGGCAGGAACCTATGAAAACACCTTTGAAGTGGGAACTGCCTCTCAAGGGCATCCTGAATATGAAATATATTTTTGTACCAATCCAATTATTAGTCTATCTACTAAATTTTATCTATAAATTAGTATTCAAGCACACATGATTACATATTATTATAGTTGTTATAAATACTAATTATATTTAATTAAAAATATTTATATTTGTATAAGTTACATATATAATTATATTGTATGTAGCAACATATTTCCAATTCACTACCCACATATGCATAATGTGATGAAAATTATTTCCTTAAGAATTTAGATGCTGGTTTATCAATATAATTCCTGTGCTTGTTTACTCTTCTCTGACTGCCTACTTTTCTTTTTAAAGGACACTATGCCAGATACATTATATGAAGAAACAGACAAGATCTTGTCTGGCTCTTTTTCTGGTTGTTTTTTTTTTTTNAATTCACAGTAAGAAAAAGGAAAAACAGTATTTCAATTGTGCTCATCGATACTTTGTAGTTAATTGCACTTGTGTTTTCTCAAGCAGCTCAAACACTGCAAAGACACAACCCTAATGAAGAGGGAAAATATTATCTTTTCAAATGCGAAGACAGAAATAAAGATGAAGTGACTTTTCCAAGGCCACTGACAGACAGGAGAACAGAAAGAAGCAGAATCAGCCTTTCAAACATTTGATCTTTTACTAGAGAGAGGCCTTCTTCTCATCTGAAACAGGTCTATTTCGGGGACAGCTAAAAAAAAAATAGCTTCAGTTGAAAATCAGGGACTTTTTCTATTTGGCTTTCTGAGTTAGTTGGAATGGGTAAGTAATGGAGAGACTCATTAACTCCTGCGCTTTTCACCACTGCTTTCAAAGCAATCATGGAATTAGCTGAAAATTGTTCTCTGGCCTGTCCATGTTTTCTATTGAACGATTCTCATGATAGAAGAGCCAAGATCTGTGACCTAAACTTGGCTCCAATAATGCAGAGAGCAGCCTCTCGTCTGTGGTGAACTGAGCCTTGAACAATTTCATTAAAAGGAATCATTGGAAAAGATGAAATCGATGCTCTCATAACACAATAGCCTAAATCGTTAATACAGATCCTAATTTAAAGCAGGCAAAAATGTAAATTTTTCCCATCTTCTTTCACAGAACGACGTGCGCCAGGCTTTCATAGGAGGCATAAACTCACCTGCGGTACTGATAGCAAAGTTCAACATTTATTAATTCCAACAACATTAAAAATAACGAGGGTGACGGCTCCATTTTGTAACATGGAGCTGCTCAGACCTAAGCACACAGCAGCAGTAGGTGATCTACCATGTAAATGAGATGGATGTAGTGAAATCAGCATATTTGTCACCAAATGATCCTACTGCTGTCAAGCAATTTCAGTCCATGCGCAAAGATCCCAAGCACAGGTCACGGTAAAGCATTCAATTCAATATCATATTATTTCACATGAAGAAAGATTGTATAGTCAAGCAGTCTGACAACTTTGTCTATGAAGGACAATTTCTCCAAAACAAATGGCAACAGCTTATTAAGTTACCAATACATTGCTAAGCTATAGTGACTTAATGCCACCAGGCCAAAATATTTTCTGATGATTTTTAAAGGGCAGTGCTGGGAAGCTTGCAAATCACACATTCACATTTTAATGAAAGGTGCAATTACTGAACATTTACCTTGTATTTAATTAGAATGAAACATCAATAAGGCTCATTTAGCATCTCTGTAATATGTCAGCAACTTTTTTAAAGGCAGTAGCAAACATTAGTTTTTGATTTATAGTTATGCAGCTTTGCATTTGCTGGGTTGCTACCAAACGACTGAATGACAAACGGTGCAGTTTTGTCAATTCCAAAGCAAAGATAACTCTGCTGTGGTTCTTGAACAGAACTCAAATCAAAGACTAATTTGAAATCAGTATAATTTCCTTTAAAGTAACAATGGATCGGATTATCATATGCAATTACAATGAAGGAACGCATCTGTTTTTCTGACCTAGCTGTCACTGTTTTGACTGCTTCCTAGTGCATTCAAAATTACAAACAGCTGATCTCTCCTTTCTGAAATCAAAAAAAATAAAATAAAGATAACAAGGCAATAACACGAGAATACCTTTTCTGAAGACATCACATGCAACACAACTGATTCCACTTTGCCAGTCTGGTTTCAGCACAAGCTGTTCCTTATGCTACATCCCTCCCTCTCATACATTAACTCCCTTTCAGCTGGTGGCACAGTGACAAACCAGACACAAGGTATAATAATGCACTTCCTTCTGGCTCCACAGTATTTTGCTGTTCCAAGCACGCTTGTAGTCACAAGACTCCAGATCTAGATCTAAGTTTCTACAAAGATCTGGTGATCAAGGAGCAATGCAATGACTCCAGCTCCCCTAGACCAACTCCTTCGTGGCTAAACTACAGGAACCACTTGTAGCTTCTTTCCTAGAGACTAAAAAATGATGAGAGGAATAATGGAACATAAACAGAGGAAAAAACAACACATTGGAACCTCAGAAGGTTCACCAAAGCAAAATTTGCTTCCAGACTGGAGCTGAACCTGCACCTGACACCCAAGTACACATGTACTTACGTATTACATAAGCTTGCTAGGTAATGCTATGGCACCTGGGATGCACAAATACTCATGGAAAAGACCATGGCAGGTTTGGCCAAAGAGAGCTCACAGCATGCTTGATTAACATCCTGCTTTAGAAAAAAAAAAAAAAAAAAAAAAACAACCCAAAACCAAAACACCATTATGACAAATGCCAGTATGGGAGATGTCCCATGAAAGCCAACAGAAAAATTTCCAAATTTCCATGCCTTTACCCTACAGTGCCAGCTGCAGGTGCTGGTTTCCACCGACCAGACTCTTCCGGACCAGGATGCAATGACATTCTTTGGAAATAAAAGCTTTAATGCGCAGAGTAGGCACTTAACCACAAAACCACTATGGAAAAATCTTACTTTCACCCAGTTCAATGCTTGTGCATTACAAGCTGACACCCAAACAAGAATACAACTTACAAGAAACTTGTCTTTCTAATCCAATACTGAGCAGCAGCCTGCCAGGTAGGAATATATATCTGTTGCAGGAAAATTTAAATACTTAACATCTTACGTGATAAATATCTAATATTTACGCAAGCTCATAATGAATGCTTGTCTAGGAGGAGGACATGAAACTGCACTACACCTATGTCATTACTTAATTAAATTTTCCTTTTCAAAAAATTCTAATTTGCCAGCCAGCTTGCTAATGATTTCATGACCATGCTACGTAAACATTATTTCCCTGATTTGCTTTAGATGTTTTCAAGCAGACATTGAAAGGGCATTAGGTTTGCCAATGGCCTCTCTGCTCTCAATCGTGGGAACCCATGATAAATATCTGCCATAGAGGTTTCAGAAATCAGAAGAAATGGTCAGACACATTCAGAAGGTTTCCTGCACAGGTCAGGGCTTTGAAATAAAGCATAACTAGGCATCTCAAGGCTTTCTGATTACTGCCTGCTCCTTACAGATCATCTGTACACAGTAAAGACATTTAAACAGGAACATCTTTGAAAACAAATGACTGCAAGAGACAAAAAGGACCATTCTCTGATAGAAGTTCTGGACTTCATCTCACGAGTTTTGAGTTAAAATACAGGATTCTGCCAGGCTGACTGCGGGATTTGAGATGTTTCACCCACTTTGCCTGTTATTTCCAAAGGGGATTATTTGTATGACTTACACTCCTATGAGGCCTTCACCTACAAAAGGAGTGGGGTTTAGGAGCACATACATCCCTCTGCACATTCTACAATTAAAACCAGAAATCAGTACGTTTTGAACAGATTACAAATATTCTTGTGCTACAAGGAACGGAACAATCTGTGAGAGCATGTGTGTGGTAACACTGACCCCAGCTGCCCTCAGAAGTGGGTGCCAGGTCTCCTTATACTTACACACGAATTAAAAGCTCTTCTGTCAAGTCACTCTCAGGCAAGTGCTAGACATCATTCTGCCTAAGCATACATCAAAACTTCTTTGCACTCGCACTGGCAGGTCAAATTTGCGTTTTACAATCAAGGCACACACACACACAAAATAAAAAAATAAAGAAAAAGCTGGAAATACATTATCTGATGGAACTGATGTAACGGACTGAAAGGGGAATGAAGTCTCTGAAGGAAGCTCTAGCAAAACCACACTTAAATGTGTTTTTAATTTATAACAATGCTAGAATCCAGAACAATTATGAACTTGGTTTGTTCTCAGTTCATGCAGACTCTCTTCTTCCCAGAGTAATTGCGCAGTATTTCTTGCTCTCCCAATTAGCACGGTCTCCCAGCCCTCACCGCAGATGAAGTTAATGTGAGAAATGGAAGTGCAGCTCTGCCTATCTTTCTGCAGGTAGCAATTTTGTTACATCAACCTAATACACACCTGTCTCTGAGAAAACCGCTCCATGTCACAGGCCATCTTGTAACCATCAGATGACAACTTTTCAGCACTGCTGATCTGAACTGCATTCAGGTAATGACAACATTGACAGTTCTTCTGATTTTCTCATATTTGATGTTTTATTTAAAACCCTAGCTGCTCGAAACAAATGATCCTCTAGGAATGTCAGCTTTCACTTCCCAAAGCATACTTTCAGGCCTCATGTTGTACATAAAAGCCTGGGAACAGGAACCAAATGTACCTTGATGTCTCAAAAATTCAAAGCTAAATGAAACAACACAATGTGTACTTCCATATCATCATTTTAGGGTATCAGACTCCTTTCCACTAACATTAGGATTTTTTTTCCCCAAAACCAATGTGACTAGCTAGAAAATTTACCTCGACTTTCAATGAAAAATTTGCTTACAATAAGAACTGTTTAAAAGGCATAGGTGTACTAAATAAGTTTGAACAAAGAGTGGTTTGAGCTTTTTTCTTCACTTTCTCTTCCCACCCCTTCCCCTGGTCTTCATGACTGCTCATTAATCCCAAGAGATGGAGAACTTCATATTGGCTCTGTCTTAGCATTTGTGAGGTGCCTGCAAACTTCAGCATAAAGTGGATTTATTTGGAGTTTTCACTTGAACTGGTACAGGGACTTGGGGATGCACTGATCGGTTGGAAGGGATGTCCTGAGGATTTTAACAAAAATCTTTAAAGCAAGAAAATACTTTAAGTTATCACAGAAAGAAAGGAGGGCACCCCATTGCTTAGCCGAAACAAGGACCACAAGGAGTTAATTTCTGACAGACTCGCACTCTTTCCCCATATTTCACTCAAATGCAAAGAATGAATTTATAATGCCAAGTTTCGACTTTGCGAAACACCACTCTCCAAGCATTATGCATTTTAAAAACTGGTTTAATAATATACATTCATGCACAAACCAATGCTATAATTGAATATTCCTCAGAACAATGAAAGACTAAACAAATCCTAAATTTACAAGGCTCTGTGGTACTATTTAAGGACATCCCCGTGTTACTGTAGAATTCCAAGCTGAACTCTCACACTCACATGGCAGGGAGGACGTAACTAATCCTACACAGCAGGGTGTTTAGTAACTCTTTTGCAATTAGCCTGAGGCCTGAGATGAAGCAATGCAAAGCTACCTCCACCTACCTCCATCCCATTTACTTTGGCTTGTAACATGCTCAGACTCCATAAGGGTTAGAAAGCCCTCATCCTCCCAGAAGAAACCTGAGAAAGATGAGGAGAACTTCTAGCTGGGCTGGATGTGGGGAAAAAGTCAGTCACTAGTTATTTGTGTGGCACTGGCTGATCAGCATCGTTGCTCTCGTGCTGACAGCTCCCATCCAGATGCCATTTGATGCTGCAAGAAAAGAACTTGCACACAGATAGACCTTGCTTAAGTCTTTGGTAAGAGACCATCCAGGAAGGAAAAAATTGCTAAGGGAAACTGGAGGTTCGGTTCAGCATTCAGTATATTCATCATCGCGGGATTTTAAGAAGAATAGCAGCTCAAAGAATAGAACAGTTTGCCAGGAAAGAGAGAAATCACCACAAGCAAAGTGACTTCAACTCAGAAATACCAGTCATGGACACTTTTGGCTTTGTTCTCCTCCCCTTTACCCTGGTGTAGTCCCAGTAACACACTTAAATTCAAAGGAATTTTACAAGAGAGGATACAGTATGTAAAAGAGAAATCGAATCTGATGGGACATACCTGTTAAATGTGCAAAAGGAGCAATTATAGGAAAGTAACAGATATTGTGGCACTTCACATTTCCAATCAAAAGGTGTCAAAGAAAAACAAAAAAAGGAAAAAAGGTTTTCAGCCTCTCCACTTTTCGTATTACCCACAACTGCAAAACAAATTTAAGTTTGGAGGACTAAGGCTCCTACTCCTTCCAGTGAGTCACTACATGTACATTTTCCATGCCTATTTCACTGCAAATCTAAAGAATTTCAGAATTAATTTAAGAATGCTGATTTTGGTGCTGTCTGACTTTTCAAGACTCACAAATGAAAAAGCAACATGCCATACTGAACTAGTTTCTCATTCAACTACCATAATCCTGCAAACAGGATTTGCACACTCACCATCCATACGCTATCTTGAAACTTTTCCCCAAACTGACGACAGTGGCAAATTTAATGTTCCTATCCAATAGAACTGCTTTTACAGTAAGGCTGAGAAGAGAGTTCCTTGCACTTGTATAGTCTCACGATTTGAAAAAAAAAAACCCACACAAAACAAACTAAAAAAAAGTACCCTAATCAGGAGATATACAAATTGATTGATATTTGGAAGAAGAGATGATGATTTTTTTTTTTTTCCTAGAGGTATTAATGTTTCATTAAACTCTACTGTAGACCCATCACAAGTAAGGTATTTGCAACACCAATTAGACAAATTCACAGATTACAAGAGACCACAGAAGCCTTCATTAATCCATGGTCAAACCTCATAACTTCAGTTATGTGATGTATAACCCAAACCACATGCGTCCACAGAATTTCTGAACAGCGCCAACCCGTGTTTTTAGGTGGCCCTCACAAAATTCTCTCAAAGCATTAAAGCTTTGAGATATCATCACTGACGGTTAGAAATAAAAGTATCAGTGATGAAATATCAGTGGCAGTGAAGAGTTAAAGAAAGAGCTCTACTTTAATGTAAGGAAAATCTTTTCCCACTGTTGTAGAGATACAATAAGAATAATTGAAGGTAATAAGAGGAGAAGCATTACAGGAGACAAAAGTACCCCTCCACCCTACCAATTCTCATGGAGTAACCCCCATTCACTCCAAACAGAGTCTCTCCAAATTACTGCTTGAGAGGGCTAGAGAGGAGGAAGATGAGCAGTCATCTTTAAAATCTTTGATAATATTTCCCTTAAATTTTATTAAAAACACATGGACATTTCTTTCATTCAGCAGCCAACTTTAAGTTAGTTTTTAAGTAATAGCTCCATTCTCTCCTTAGCTCCCCTTTACAAGGACAGCAGAACACTTCCTACAGGAGAATTAAAGCCAGATGCTGACAACTGGACCATGAACCAGCATTTTTCTTAAATCCTATATTTATACACCTCCAACCTCCTTGGTATCTCTGGCCAACTGTACCGACACACCTGTTGCTCAGGGTATCACTTGTGATCAGGTACTGGCCAGTGTGAGGAACAGCACAGTCAGGCACCTCCAATTTTGAAAATCTAGCTCTTCATTAAAGACAGTATATTACGTGGTGTCAGCAACATACTTTTAGAACTGAGAAAGATTTTTATTGAACCATTTCAAAACTGTGCATATGACAGCAAAGTCATCCTTCTCTCTCACTTGCCTTGAAAAAGGATGTATCAGCAAAAAGACAGAACAAAGTACCTGGCATGAATTGTCAGACCCCTTCATTTTCAGACCACAACTTCCCTATAACCAAGGAAACACACGAAGGAAAAACAAGGTACTGTTAAGGCAAGAACTTCCAAAATATGGAAAATGAACATGTTTGGTAATCCTGCCCTTTGACCAGATGAGCTTAGTCATGCCTAATATGGAGCTGGGAGCTCTTGCAGAAACAAAGCTTCAAGGATGCGGCAGTGATGGAGGGAAACATTCCTGCCTTTTACAGGCCTGAAGGATCCTGCTGCAGGATAGGGTGTCTGGAATCGACACCACCTCCCACAGTCACAGAAAAGGTGTAAACAGATTCGCTCTGCGTACCGCCACTGACGCTCACAACTTTTCCTCCCCTGTTCTCTCTAATTATGAGAAGTAGAACCCAACCCCCTGATGAGTGATTTTGCCAGAAGGTATCACCAAACATTTTCCTCAGTCACACCGTGAATCATGTGAATAGAATAGGAATGGAAGAAACCTGACTCTATAGAAATGCCTTCAAATAGCCTACGGACTTGAGCTGAGATTTATGGGTCTGATCTAAACCCCTTTGAGGGCAGTGTAAAGACCATAACAGAGTAAGGCAGGAATTCTGTTCCTGCTGTGAGAAAGCAGAGAAGACATGCCATCTTCTGTTAATTATTTCATTTCTACAAGGAAGTCTCAAGAAAGGAAAACCTGGCCCTAAAACATGAGAAGCAATATATATTACTGAACATCAAAGTTTACTTTAGCAAATCAATAGGATTTTATCTTTTTCTTTTCCCCAATAAAAATAACAACTCTCTGCCTAAATTACAAGCACTTTGATATTATATACAACTTTAATTAATCAAATGAGCACATTCACTAAGAAACTCTTGATCAAATCACACCAATAGGTAGTTAAGGATGATACTAACAGCTGTTTAATGACAGCCATGGAGTAATCCCATTTGATTATTTCTCACAAATATACGTGAAATCACGTTCTCTTATTTTGCTATATTCAATGTATTTGTGCCTTTATAACGCACTTAGGAAAAGTACATAAAAGTTCGTCTTAGCTGTTATTCACTAGTCTCCACCTACCATTTGAGATGGATACAACAAAGCCCAAAGAGAATTGAAACGTGGTATGTGCAAGTTTACATTTCTATTTTGCATTACTTCTCACACTTTCAGATATTCCCCCTCTCTCCAGAAACATATTTTTAAGGCTTTTTTCCTAGCAGCGCTGACAAGTCCAAGCCAAAACTCTGCTCCCTGCACAACCTAAAGTCAGATGTTTCTGCTCCAAAAGGTTCACAAACTAAAACACTAGGAATGCAAAACAAATGGACAGAACAGCATCTACTTGGATAAATTAACAGACTGACAGTGGAATGATTTTTCTTGCACAAACACCTCATCTGTAAAGCTGCATCATTCATACGCCCTGAATTTCAGAACCACCAACTTAACAAGTCCTTGGGACCAAGAAGGATAAAGATATAGAGAAGTCTTAATTAAAAAAATCATCTACTGCAATACTAAAAGTTGTTTTCTTAATGAAGACTGGATTCTACTGGCTGCTGTCTACATTGCATTATTGAGGTTTTAAGACCACTATCGCTTTATTTCTTTTACTTTTATAAATGCAGAATATGTAACACTGCATTAAGACTGATGCAACTAAACCGAGTTCTTATAGTGAACTGTAATTCTTCTTTATTATCTTTATTCAAATACTGCTGGCAAATTGTACACCGGCTGCACAACTATTTATTTCAGGTTTGCTTTCAGAAAGCTTAATAGGAAAAACATTGTTTGCATCATAAAACCACTTCTTTTTTTGTTAGTTTTGCTATACATTATGAAGAAACAGTTATAAAAGCAGAGATTTCACATGGAAGACATACAGATTTCCATGACTACATTTGTGTTTACTAATAGAAGAAGACGCATGTAGAAAACTAAAAATTGAACATTTGTTCCTGGTTCCATTCTTAGCAATGAAGACCAGAACTTGCTGAGGCTACTTGTGTGGCATCCCACTCCACAGGCAGCTCTACAAGAATCTGCTGGGTTTCTATGTTTGGCTTAAATGCAATTTACCACCCAAACCGAGCACACAGGCCCTTAGCAAATGCCTGGATATTTGTAACCACTGCGCCTTTGCTCAGAAAGGAATCAAGACTTTTCCAAACTGCTGTACCCACTCTGCAGACCGATACAAAACTCCTGACCAAACATCTCCTATTGTGCATGTCTGAATGCTGCTCCCAGCACCACAATCCACTACCAGCATCACCATCAGCAATATCAAGCTGGTGAACCCTTGTCCCCACCTGTTCCTGATGCTCATACTGTGAAACATCTCCTAAGGAAGAAAGCATTTTGTTTAAGGCTCAGCGAATTTCTGCTTTGCTTTTGCAAAAGTCGTAGCACTTGCAGAAATGCACACACAGCTGCATATTTTAGGAGTTTTAATATTCATTATCTATTATGTTGGAATGAAAATCAGACAGCCAATCTCCACTGAGGCTCATATACGAGTTGGATACCATACTCTTTTAGGATCCCATAGGGAAAAGAAGAAAACAAAAATCCACATTCCAGCCTTGTATCATTTCATAAGGATCGCAGCCAATGAGTGAGGGGAAGGAAGAGAACATTGTTCAGGAGATGGTTAATGATATGCAGGCTTTCCTCAACAGCACAATGAGATGTTTGTAAACAAGATGCCAGGTCAGTGACGACTCATCATTTTTAAGCAAGCCTACAAACATTGCCTTCTGAGCCTCAAATTTTTAGTCTCATGACAATTCTTACCCATCATAATGGGATTCAGCCATGCTGGAGACTGCCACACAAGCTTCCTCGCACCGCTCAGCCAACCCTACTGATACAGTACCTCTGCACTGAAGACAGGATAAAGATTTCAGATCAGTTAAGGCTAAGCTAAAATTGGAACACTACTCTAGCATAGCAAGAGGCAGTTGTGCTTGTGTGCTACTCTGCTTACGCAACAGCATCACACACTTGAGAGGAAAACTGAGGTTTACACCAGGTACTTCTTCAGTATCACGCGATCTCTCAAACGCAACTAAACCTTTAAATAGTGCATTGAGCCCACTCTTCTCATGCAAACACAGTGCATCAAATACCTACCACTTTCTGAGCAGCAAAAGCAGACACTGAAAATAAACACTTCTGAATAACATAAAACAGTCTATTATTACATTATTAGACCCCTTCAGAGAAACGCTCATGCTGAAAATCACTTCTACATGTAAGAAAACCTACAAATCAGGACTACTGTGTAGATTTGCTCACATATTGAGAAATAACATGGATAAGAGGAAATCTGATACTTTATTTATAGCTACATCTTGGTACTAAAGAGGTTAAAGGCCCATCATAGACTGCAAACACAGGTTTCGTCTCTACAAATGGATAACCTGACAAGTAACGTATGTGTGTGTGCCTGTCTGTGTCTGTGCACGTGCAAATGAGTGAAATATTCAGTACCTTGTATGAAATCAGAATTAAAGTATGTTAATTATTTGCTTACTAAAAATTTAGGCATGATACTTTATTTCTTGGTCATTTCCAGAAATACACACTGGTTCCCAAGTACAAGCTAGGGAAAAAGCTAATAAGCAACTTTTAAAATTATTATAATATATATTCTAAAGATATAAACTGCAGAGCATGCTCCCAGTAACAGCAACCAAATCACTTTCTAACTCTCTCCTCCCTAATCTGTTTATTTCTAGCGAAGTTGTGCTTGTGGATCACCTTGTTCAAAGAAAGAGGATTTTGAAGTAAATAAAGACACATTTCTTCCTATCAATCATGATCCTAGGGATCAAAGATTCTTTGTAAAAAGAATTTCCACCTCTTCCTCCCAGATGCATTCCTTAGAATACAAATACACAGAATGAGACAAGCAGTATATGGTTTTCTCTCAATACACACCAATGCGCAGAAAAGACCTGGGGACACACACTTAAAGAACTCATAACAGATGACAAAGAAGCACAATGGGTGAATTTCTATATCACTAACCCTGAGGCCATTTGGCCTATGTGACTCCAGGCAAAGTGATTTCCCTGCCTTGAAATCCCAGAAGTTCCTCAGGACTACATTTTAAAGTTTAACAGAAGAAAGAAAATCTCTTGCATTCACTTTGGAAAAACACGTGAATCAGTTGAGAAGACTACTGCTCTGATTTCAGAGTATAATATTAGGCTTCAAAAGTTGTCTGATTAGAAACAGGGCCTCTAAACATGTCTATCGTGATGGAAAAAGTAGTATAATGTTTATTTTCGCAGGTATTTGGCCTGGAGAGGAATGTATGAAGCAGACTGAAGTTTCCAAATCATTTTCAATTACTCTGTTGGACTAAGGAAGAACAGATCCTTCTTGACTGGACAGCATTCTCCATAAAAACACAAGCCCTCCTGAAGGAATCCATTTAACATGGTCTTTAAACAATACATTTTGTCTAAGCCATTACTATATGTCTACTTTCCTGCATCTGTGAGAGTAATAATGATTTCATTCAAGTATCCATTTCCTCATCTGGTCCCAGACTGCATTGCAGACCAGCTCTGCAAGCTCAGTATGCCACATCCAGGGATACATTATCCAGATAGGAACTTCAGCTCAAAACCAGTACCAACAATGTTGTTCTCCAGAGTCTGAAAAAAATAGATGATGAGACACAGCCCGGTTTCCTGAATCATGCTGCACCAAATGGAGACGGCTCAAGGTATGGTACTTGTCTTTCAAGATGCAAAGTGCTCAACTACCAAACTGTCATAGAATAAAAATAAGGAAAAAGAGAAAGAAAAAGAAAATAAAGGTGATATAGGGGTCAAGTCTTCATCCCGTTGAATTTTCCCTCTAATAGGCAATGCTGAAAGATACAATGAGCTTTGTATCACCCAAGAGAGGTTTACTCAGTAAATCAGCATCAGTTTGAGTACGTTAGCTGCTCACAGAAAAAGCATTGCTCCAAGGTCTTGGTGAATAACCAAGTTCAGCTGAATGGATGTTTTTTCTTTTTCATTTTGGACATAAATAAGCACCTCTCCTCTCAGCATCTGAAATGAGGATTAAACTGACCACAGAGTCATATTCTGTATTCAGTCAAGACAGCAGAGAAAGAATAAAAGATGATAATCATCATAGCCAAGGTATCTTCTAATGTGAAACAGGGAAGAAATAACAGGAATTAATGGATATCTCTTTGATTCACAGAAGATCTTCTGTGCAAGAAGAGCTCTCCCAGAGGGTTCAAATAGGATGTATTGTTTTGATTCAGCAGCAACGGTTCTATTTTTTCATAGTGATTTTCATCTTCAGTTAACATTCATCTGAGCTGAAACTCGCTCTTGACAGCATTTATCCCCTTGTGTTTGTGGTTATAGCAAATCCAGAGTAATCCAGGAACTAAATTGCCATGTATGTTTCCCTGTCCTCTGTCTCTGGACAGAACTCAGATCAGGTAGAAGAAAAATTCTGAGAAGTAAAAATGAATATGCTTCTACTTCACAGATACACTGGCTTTATCTGGGAAAGTATTCAAACAGTAGCAAACAAAGGCTGAAAACAAAGGCTCTATTCATATTCAAACTAAAGAGAGAATATGAAGATGCACCTATTTTTGGAATCTACCTAGATACACAAGACAGAGCTTTACTCAATTTGTTCCCTGGTCATTTGAAGTTAGAGGAGGATGTCAAATGGGTTGCAGTGTTCCAACCTCAAATGGGTTGCACTGTTCCAACCTGAGGAAGCTGAAAAAACCAGCTTCATCCATGTCTGTGCAAGTCCATTGGTAACAACAAGAAAGTACATTTGCACTTCTGATTCTTACTTATTTTCAGAGCACAGCCTTGCTGGACAAAAATGTTATTATGATAAATGTAGCTAGTACCCCCAAAATTCCCAGCCAGGCAGCAAAGATGAGGGAAAAAAAAGAAAAAAAAAAAGCTCAACTATATAGAAGACTTCTCATACACCTTCATTTACTTCCATGGAAAAGAGAATTTGTAGTCTCTTTCTGCCTAAGAATAACTCATGGTTTGCCCCAAAGCTATCACTTTTCAGAACAGAACATCTCATGCCACATGCAGAACCTGCCAAACTCCATAGCAAAGAGATCAGAAAAGAGAGTGAAGAGGAGGGCAAGGACACTTGCTTTCATCTTTGACATAAGTCAGGTCTCTTTCCTAGAGATCTGTAAGAGCAAAAGGGGCCACAAACTCCAAGAAACAGCAGAATTAAGATAACAGTCTCCTTGTGAGACAAAAGCTGTCCTGTGATATAACTAAAAATGAGACACAGACAGGGTACTGCTAGTCCAAAACTTAAGTGTCTCTAATAATAATTCAGAAGCACGAAGGCTGTTTTGAGCCAGACAGAAGCTAAGTACAGAGCATTCATGATTACTGCTGGCTAAAGTTCCCCCTTACCTAAACTGATCAGGCTGAAGCATCATTTTAAGCAGAGGACCTTGACAGGATGTAGAAAGAAACATATGGCTCACAGAATGCTAATTATTTGTTATAAGTGAGCTTATGAATAGGATATTGGATAATGTATTTCAACCAATATTCTGTGGGTGTTATTCCCAAATACGTGGTAGTACTACAGCACTAGCCATGTCAAGACAAATGCACACTAACATCGTGTAGAAACAGCAGCACTAATGAAGTAGATATCTTGGGAAAAAAAGTCACTGATGGTAGGAAAGTTAGTGAGCATTAAAAGAATAGCCAATATAAAACTAAATTGGTTCCCTATCTTATTTCTGTTGGGAAAAAAAAAAAAGTCAAAAGCTGGATTCATTTTTCAGTGGATCATTATTATGCTCTTCTGGAAATTGTCTGCAGTGACTTTCATTCCAGGAAATAATATAAATCTAGTATTAGAGCTGAACTCAGGAGTCACATGCACTTTAAAACCACAAATTTAATTGGGTTCTGGGATCAAAAAGTTATATCCAGGTTGCATTTGCCATTCTTTCAGCCTCCAATTGTCCTTTCCAAATCAGAATTGCTAATAGAAACTTTTACAAGTCTGTAATAGTGAAAACTTTCACATACAGATAATGGGCTGGATTGTGCCTGGCTCTGTGAAGGTGTGCAAAGGGGAAAAGATCACAAAGAGCCTACAATGCACAATGTATTTTCTGCAGGGCAGGCCAGGATTCACAGCCTTCCAATTTATGGAGTGGAGGCCAGTGCTAGACTCTCAAAAGCACTTGAGGAGGGTTATGCAGCAATTGACTAGTCTTGCACAAGAGAAAAGGACAGAAATGGTGCACCTTCCCAAAAGGGGCAATAACAGCCAGGCTTTTAGAGAGCAACTGCAAGTTTTCCTTCTGCTCAAGCCATAATGGTCTTCAGGCCTTTCAAACTGTACTAATCTCACCCCTACTTTTAAGAACCCTGAAAATTCTTATCTTTGAGTTCTGGCCAAGCCAGAGAAGCTCATGTAGGTTTTGAAGAGAAAGCAGATTAAAACTCAGTACTTATTATGTGCTGCTCCTGGAGAACAGCGCTTCTCAGCTCTGATTGCACCCTACAGAGCTCAAAACCACATCCCTTTCTGTGCCAGAAGGATGATAAGCTAAGCCTAGCTGTTCTCAGAGAGAATGCTAGAATGTGGTATTGGACTTGCAGGAGCTGGCTGACAATAACAGTTTTAGAAGAAACACATGTTACAGTGACAGTAGCAAGTTTAAGCTCTGGGTCATATTAGTGACACTGTATAGTGCTGATAAAATCATAATGCCAAACTGTAGCTAGAAGAACAATAGTTTACGTAATAAATGTTCTTTCTGTGCTCTAGAATAGGCACTTAAATTTTATTCCCTTAGAAAAAAAAAATGGAGAAATATATCTATCTTCGCTATCAGAATCAGTCACCAGTCTTTCAAAAAGACCAGGAAGTCAAATTATCAAGGGAGTTTGCTGGTGTTTGTTTTGGGAGTTTTATACTTGCAATTCAAATTATCTAATACAGTAAAATTTAATTTCATATAAGTTGCATATTACTTGCAAACGTCAGTCTAAAATAATTGCTGACATTAAATACAGTCACTTGGGAAGGAAAGGAATGAACATAAAGTAACCAAAATTTTAAAGAAAAACAAAAACAAAAAAACCAAACAAAATAAAAAGAAAGAAATCCTGCCACCAAGGTGTCCTAACATCAAGAAGATACTCAGATGGAGCTTAAAGGTTTTGCATCAATCTCACCAAAAACATGAGAAAGATTATAATTTACCCTGTTTGTGGAACAATACCTCAACATTTTTCTTTTCTGTTAACGTGTACTGATAAATACGAGCCCAGAACAAATCCATCAGCTGCAGGGAGTGCCTGTACTTTCAACATCCTTTACTACCAAAGAATGTTTTCCATTCTGCTCAGGAAGTGCGCCCCTTTATAAACATGCGAATCAAAGCCCTCTATTCTTTAACAAAACATGTCTCAAACCATTAAATCTTTCCTTAATCAAAGGAGCAGCAAAGGTTGAAAAGCAAAATGATTCTGCTCAGATGTTCAGATTTATCATTATTATTACTAGAGTAGTGAGTGGAAACAAAAAAACCGACTGAGAGCTCCTTTGGGCAAAGCACCGAGCAGAACATGGGGGACTCCAGTGGCACAATGGGAAGCTGTTGAGGCAGGACACCTTGGGACCCTACCCCATCTTACCTTACACGTGTGCTCCTCAACTATTACTATTTCAAAGTTAGTGCAATCTATTTTAATGGCAATGCTTGAGGACAGTTTAATTTAACCTGCTTTAATATGCAGCCACAATGAAATTCTGCTGAGAGGCAGAACTTCCAGCAGTGCAGAGCCAAGTCCTTGAAACGCATCGCCTCATTTGTGACTGTGCAAACACGGCCTAAGAAAGTCCTCAGCTGACAGAGATGACAACTGAAATGGCAACACAGAAAAAGGGTGTGCGTCAGGAGAACAGGAGAGTCGAGTCAAACAGATGAAATAACTTGTCCTGAGCTGAACAATATGCTAATGGCACAGCCAAGAAGATATTGGGTTCCCTTCCAGACTACCGACCCTATCAGGATAGCTATCAAACCTGCTCACCATGACCTTGTGAGCTTCTGTGACCAGTACACAAACACCCCTGTGAGGGCAAGATCCCCAGACTGGTTTATCAGAACAGCTGTCTGCACTAAGGTCTTGTGCCTACAGTTACAATACTCTACTTACTGGACTCTTCTGCTTCTAAAAATATTCTCCCTTCAAGTCACAGAAACAGCTATGTCAGTTCATAGCATTACTCTATCTAGCCCCAAATCTTGTCTTCAACAATAACCAGAAGTAGATGGCAAAAGGAGAGTACAGGATCAGAGGAAACATACAGATAACTAACCCTTGACCATACTCCCAGCCTTTAACAATTTGAATGTTTGGCACTTCATGCACAATCTTTTGGAGACAATTCCTCACTGATTTGTACACAATGAAATTATCAATTCTCATTTCGAACCTAGGTGAACTTTTAGCATCCCATTACTCTACGGCAAAACATGCTTTTTTTTCCTTGAACTGTGATCAAATCCCCAACTGTGAGATACAAAGTCTGGTGCTCAAGCCATGCAACTACCCAAGGTGACCCATCATTATGGCTCCAAACAATTTTAAAAGTTTTACCGCCATTCACCCAGTCAAAAGTTGTCCTTGTCTACAATCACCACATCACCCTATTTTTCAAGTATCCCTCTCCTTCTGTTCCACAAAATATTCAGCCAGTACCATCAACAATGATGCCAACACAGGCCACAAGAGCAAAACTGGCAGGGAAGAAAATCCTCTTTGAAAAAAGGATATTGCTCAGGGTGGGAAGCAGGCTGTCCATTTCTATACCTGTTGTCTCTCTGCATCAAGTCTCTATCGGATAAGCAAACAGGCATCGCCCTCATAACACAGGAGATGAGTTTTGGCATTGTACCTATATAATTTCAGGTAGAGAGAGAAATTCATTCTACTTCTAAAGTAAAACCATTCATGTCATTTTTGATACCCACGTAGTATTGCCATCACAACACTGACAAAAACATGCAACTGTTATCCAGGCTACCAGTTCGTCTTACCATAACTTTGAAACAACTTTTGTGACCAGTACGCATCAAACATTCCTATGAGGGCAGGATTCCCAGATCGGTTTATCAGAACAGCTGTCTACACTAAACTGCCATGCCTATGGTTACAAGAATGTGCCATGGCTAATCTGGATCTGGGTGGGATTAACTCCCTACAGCTGCTGGTGCTGAGATTTCTGGCTCTATTTAATTTGGCAAAGAACCGCACAGGAAGCTGAAAGACTCAGTCACTATAGTGAAGCTTCTGACATTTTTGTGCCTGGACCCTGGAGAACCCAAACACAACTCCAGCCAGAAGTCAGTAAACTATTCAATTTACACAAACAGGCATGTAAACTCAGGTTGCAGTTTTGTTACCAATTTAAGTTGCCCAAAGTGCAACTTGTCTCTGCCTTTGCTACCTCCCTTGGCTGGGTATCTGTACTCCCTCTTGGATGCCAGTACTAGTGCTTGTTTGGCCATGTGCTAAGCTGGCTCAGAGAGCCCAAGGACAAAGGGAAAAAAAAAAAAGAAAGAAAGAAAGAAAAAAAAAAAAAAAAGAGTGACAGAAACCAGAATGCCTTAGCTTTCAGCCAGATCTGCTCCCTAGCCTGATTCACCTGGTAGCCACACAAAAGCAAATGTCTCCACCAGGGAAGGAGCAGCTTCCAGCAAGGACAGAATTACCTCCTGCCACTAGGACTGAATTAAATAACCATGAAACAGCAGTGTGGTAGGGCTGCGCTTGTCCTCTACAGAGCTCAGTGGTGTTGCAGCAAAGGGAGGGAACAGGTCTGCTCGTCTGCAGCAGTGCATAGATCATGATCCTGCCATGACTCTGGACAGCCACTTCTTAAGATGATTTAAATATCTATAAACACTGCCTGTTCAAAATTAAACAAATTAGTTGGTCTGACAGTGTGCATTTACTAATTACTTCACCAACCCTTGGATAGTTTATCTAAGCCAGTAAGCCTGGCTCAGCTTTCTTAATAGAGAACACACTCTAGCAACAATGTGCTGTACAGAGCCCAGCCTATTTTCACAAGAACTTTACAACCTGCCATCTTCATCTCTGCTGAGTCAAAAAAGGACTAGCCTTTGTTCTCAGCCCTTGGAGAAACACAAAGGTCTATGTAAACCTAGGACAGAGTACTCTGTTCTCCACAAGAGGAGATCTTTCCCTATTAACATTAAATAGGATTATCAGGGAGGGGTGGGAGACTTGCACCGACCCTGCCTGTTCTGTGTTTGGGAAGCTTAGGTTGCTGGCAATGCCTACTTGTTGTGTATCTGCAGTTAATTAGTGATAAAGACCCCTCCTGTGGAGTCCATCAAAGCCACCCCACCCCTACTGAGGTTGCTGTACAGAGATCTGAAGCTCTGCCTTCCTTCTAGAGGGAGGCAGGGATTCCCCTCACCATACAACAGTGAAAAATCAAATCCAGGAATCAAACTCAGGTATCTCACTCATGAGATCACTAAGGCTGGCAGAAACATCGATTTTAATCAAAATCAAATAAAAAGTGAGCCACTGAACCTTCAGAGAGCTGCCACAAGCAAAATATGTACAGCTTCACTTTAAAAGACAATAACAACAAAAATATCATAGCCTCATCTGTGCTAAAATACCTTTGACATCAGCCACATGAGCCATCCCACTTGACTTATTCCCACTGGCATGTGGCTTCAAACTGCATCCCTTTAAACAGAAACGCCTCAAGAGAGAGCTGACATGACTGCACCAACCTTCCCCCAAGGGTTCTTCCCTATGGAAAAAAAGCTTCCATTTGCAGCTAATGCTTTACAGTACTTTCTTCATTTGAGGCTGCAGGGAAAGAAGGTTGAATCTCTGCATTGCTATGCAACCAGGACCAACTACACCTGCTCAGTCCTTCAGAGAGAAGGAATCTTGTCCTTTTTCTACCGATAGAGTCATTCCCATCACCAGGATCTAGGATCCAATGTCCTCACCAACAAGAGGTCAAGTCTGTAGACTTGTGCATGCTCAAATATTTAGTGCCTTTAGTATGCCTCCATTTACACCTTTGATTTTGCAGTGATTTCCTCGCCAGGAAGCTTAACAAAGGTCTGTATGAGATACAGTCAGAAATGTTTCCCCACACATCCCCTTTGAAACTTCTATGATAAAAGTCATATATAATGCCTCCTATTAACAAAAGACTTTCTGGAACTAAAATCTGAGACCATCTGTAAGATACTGCAAGTGAAGCTACTGAAGTACATTTTAGGAATAAATAGAGGCTTAAGAGTCTTTAGATAACAAAGGAAGAGCCATGATGTCCACAGTTAAATATTGCAACATACTTTTTTAGGCCTGTCAAGTAGCATAGTAGCATTTGCTTTCCTCCCTTACCCCCTCCTTTTCATCTAAAGCATCCTTCTGTACATTAAAAAAAAAAAAAAAAAAAAAATCTACCTCCCATGCAGCCAATGGATTCCACTAAGCAAAAATAACAGAAAAAGTAGAAGAAAGTATAAAAGAGCCTCAAGAAGTTGTAGTAGGCAATACAAACTCACCTTCCAAACTGGCCTTTTAGGTAGGGAGTTTCAGCCTTGTTATAGAAACAGGGACAATTATGTTCTCCAATCTTTAAGGAGGGTGGCTGAAAATCATTAGCAACACCTGCATCTGCAAATCATTTTGTAACGCTCTGAATGAAAGATGATAATAAATTGCACTGACATTCATGGAACATTTGCAATTTCATCATTCAAGAGAACACAGGGATTCTGGAGGAGAAGCACGATTGAAAATCTTATATGATAGGAAATAATATGGGTAGTTTGCATTTATATAGCTCCCACCACCTGAGAATATTAAAAAAAAAAAAAAATATATCAACTGTATCTCACAACATCTTTCACGAGATTCTATAGGCCTCCTTGCCAACCTCAGATCAGAAAAGGAAGACAAAACAGTGAGTTTTTCTTCAGTTCATACAGCAGGGTAAAAGGCAAAAGAAGAAACCAGTCAGGAATTCCTTGCTCTACCTACCCCACGGCTTCTTAAATGCTTAAGTGTTGACATCAAACAACGAAAAAATTCTCTAAAACATAATGAAGTGGCACAGAAACATTTATCCATGCTGCAGTCTGGAATAGAGTTTAGCCTTTTAGCAATATACTCTGAACTGAGAGATGAAATAAGCTGCATAGCATGTAACTTATTCCTAAAGCAAATTCTACTGTAACTTAATTAACATACAAATACAATTTTTCTTCTATTCAATAATAGAAGGAAAAATCCATTCTATTCCCTAAGGAACTACAGTTAAAATTTCCTTTTGTTTCAGCTCTCTATGAGTGGAAATGTTACTAGTTAATTTCTTGACTTTTTCGTTTAACCTTGTTTGTTGCAGGAGTTTTGGGGAGTACAACCATAAATCGAGAAAAGTTCCTAAAACCACTTGGACTTAATTGTTTTCAATACAGCAGTTTATATTTCAAGATTATCACGCTGTCTAGTCCTCTTCTAATTTTCCCCTAGCCTCAGAACATGGTTAGCTGGGGAGCAAAGAGGAAACCAGGTGGCTTATGAATAATTAGCACATTTTACAGTACTTCTTCACATGCATTTCTACTAGCATGCTGTTCTAAATTTAATGGGATTCTGAATACTCTGAACATAAAGAGAAGTATTTACACGGAGCAGCACTGTCTGTCTTGGTTGATTTACTGTTGGTAGAAAGAACTCATTAGCTGTCAGGCCAGTAGCTGAAAAGACTATAATGCCAATGCACAAAGTTGACATAATGAAAATAAAGGAAAGAACCTGGGCCAAATTCAGAGGCAATCTGTAAGGTAATGTAATTTATACCCACTTATGCTCACTCAGATTCCCTTAGAACTTGTTCTACCCACTCTATTGGTGCATGAGGGAATCTAAATTGATGTAATTTATATATCAGAGAGTCAGAAACGCTATAAGGCCCCAAAGTCGGGGGCACTTAAAGTCATGCTTTCCTTCATATTGCTCTCTTTGTTAATCTGTCCTGAATCTTCCTTCCCTTTACTGTTTCAGCCTGTGATTTATGCCATCAAGAATCCCTGAAATGCAATGGGCCAAGTGAGAGGCAGAGCGTAGGTAAACGAGCATGGCTCAAAGGAAATCTAAATAGATGTAACACAGAAGTTAGGGAAGCCAGGTGTCTCTTGCATGCACATCCGCTCTTCCCAGCACTTGGATTAAATTTGAGATTTGGCTCTGGATATCCTCCATTACCACTGGCAATTGAATTTGTTACTCAAACGATACAGTCACAGCTCATAGACCCTCAATTTAGGGCCAGGAGGAACATTACGATGGTCTAGTTTGACCTTCTGCACAACAGAAGCCATCAAATATTACCCAGAAACCCCTGGACTGAACAAAGCAAGGATGAATGAGAAAGAGTCAATGTCAGTTTAAAGACATCAAGTGATAGGGGAATCTACTGCATCCATCAGCAGTATGTTCCAGTGGTGAATTACCATTGCCTTTAAAAACATGCACCACGTCATCTCCTGAATTTTACTGGCTTTAATGGCTTTCAGCCATTGGCTCTTTCTTTGTTCTACTAAATTTCTCAATATATATTTCTTATAGAGTATATATTCAATTGCCTCTCACCCTTCAGTTCACTGTCTCATATTTTCTACATCCGGACTCAAGAGAACATAAACTTTGTACTCAAAATAGTTTTAGAATGAGTTGAGCTTGCACTGAAAAGTATTTATATATACTATCCTGATAAAAGCTTTTTCATTCGGGAGAGGAAACAAGACAGCTGGAATCTGGTGACCACAGTCTCTTCCTTCGGTACCTGAGCACTCTGGGATACCATCAATTGAAGTATTTACTCTCTCTACTCTATCTGAACATAGTGGGAAGAAGGGGAAGAGAGCCAGGGTCGCAAGAGGCTTGATTGTTAAACCACTGCTCTTCAGTTCCTTCCAAAGCTCTCTGACTGACAGCTATTCTCCTATTCCACTCTAAGTGAACACTCCATCACACAAAAAAATTCAGATTTCATCACCACCTGCTGATATATAGAGATATGTGGTCAGCAGTAGCTCTAGTGGCAATGATATACGGTCATATTTTCTCGTTTCCTGTTGAACTACAAAATACTATGTAACAAAAAATCCTCATACCTTAAGGGAAATCTCATTACAAATTCCATTACAACTTAAGGAGTTGCAGGACCATATGAGAAACACATAAAGGGATGCTCTGGAGTAGCGTTCTAGTCTTCTATCACCCAGTAAATGGGATTGTCCAGAACAGGATGTTTTCGTGTTGTTTGCATTTTTGTTTCTAAGCCCTCCAAGAAGATTCATCAGACAGTATAATATACGCCACTGTTGTTTCTGACTTCAGAGTTTGGCACGCTAATCTGCTCTGCACAGGCATGGTTGATGCTACCTGTCTCAGTCAGAGATGTTAAAGGTTTATTCTCTGTATGACTGAAAGGGATGAAGCACAGACTAGCTCAATTTCTCTTCTGGTCAGAAATCTAACTCTTGGATAGAAACTAGCTGGCTCTCAGCAAAGTTAATGTTGCTTTATTATCTGTCAGGATTATCCGCTGTTCATTTGGAACATCTGCTCCCCAAGAGGAGGACAGACTTCACACAGGAGCATCAAACAGAGCCAGGAGGAAGCACATGGCTGCAGCAAACCACAAAGAGCTGCCAGCATGAAACACCGGTTCAGTGATTCCTATCGGCTAACGCCTTTCATCCTGTGGCCTCCTTCACCTCCAGACTTGGCCTCTGTCTGCATTTACACCTTCCCAGAATAAAATCCTTGCTTCCCCCACCCACTTGGTAACCATCATTCAGCTAGTTTGTCTATGACTCACCCACTTCAAAACCCTGCTGACTCACAGGCCTCAAAAAGGAAACTTGCTCAAAGAACGTACTGAGACGTGGGTACGCCATCCACGCCAGCGAGGAATTCATCCGAGCTGACCCGGGCTTTTTACTAGTGAAGGAGAAGGAAGATGTGTTTCGTTTGTGAATCTTTATCATTTTAAAGCCTAATTAGCTTATAGATATTTATAACCAAAGTATACCTCTATGGCCTGATTTCCAAAAATATTATGCACCCAGTAGCTCCCACCAAACCTAATGGGCACTCAACAGTGAAAAAAAAGAAGATAAGGCTACACGGCTTTTGAAACAAGAATATACAGGCTGACTTCTTGAACCCATGGGTAAAAACTGTGACTTAGATCATGTAATAAGGCATGTTTAATACCTCTGAAGAGCATGTTAAATCAAAATAGCAGCTGTAGAAAAAAAAGGTAATACAAAAAATAATTAAGACATTTCAGATGGACCTGTCACACCTGAGTTGACCGTGATCCTTCATCTTCGCATGTTTAAAACTAAGCGTCTTATGGGGGAGGCACAACAGGCCCTCCTTGAAGGAAAAAATTAAAGAACCAGACAAATTTGCCTTTATTTTTTCCACTTCACTATATAATTACTAACACACCTACACAGGTAGGTAGGAGAACCCTCTCTAACCAAGGGTGAGGGATTCAGCAGCTTCCTCAGCCACATCTCTCACCATGAAGTAGGAATTCCTTGTGTCTCCTTATAAAACAAGCCACTGAGAAATGTCTGGTAGAGGTACTGTAAATCCATTTGGTTTCACTTCTGAGGAAGGGAGCATGGTCTGGATGAGGTCTCTTCTAACACTGCACGCTTTCTAACAAAATACTATCAGTATATTGAGGAAATGAAACTTCACACTGCAAGATTCTCTCTCCTGCTCTCCCCATTTCTCCTGAACTCTACCAGAAATTCTCCTTCTCCAAAAACTGCCTACTAAATGCACAGCCTAGTTCAAATCCATGCCTTACTGATGAGTGCTTCATCGTCAATTTTCTCCAGCTATGAAATGACCACCAGTAATTTTTCAGTCAAAAGATACCAAAGATTTCTATCTTCACTAGGACACCCCTGGAAGCACTCATAAATGTTGGCAGTAGGACAGGTCTAGCTTGCTCTAGAAAAATAAAAACTAAGAAATGACGACAGGCTCAGTCATCTTCTGAATTAACCACAGGACTCATTATTACACCTTGAGTTTCTTCAAAAATTTCTTACTGTTCACATCCAAGGAAGACACCCACGCATATAAACTAAATATAAACTAATCAAGGTGTTTCTCTGACAGACTGGAAAGAAGGAGAGAAAACAATGATGTTATTTTTATTTCTCTTTGAAATTATTTGGGAAGAGCCAAGAACCTTGTTTAAACAGACTACATAGCTGGATAGATAGACAGATTAGCTGCATAAGACTAATATTGAAATGGTTCAGAACTGAGTACCTAAACCAGTTAGTAAATCCTCTCACTGTAATCTTTCTAGCTTTAAGAACTTAGTCTTATGTACTAATTCAAATATTTACTCTTACTAGAATAATTTTTAAAAGGTAAAATATTGCATCTAACAATTCAAATTAGCTGATATAGATCTGGTATGCATCACCTGTAAAAGTGCAAATATTATTTGAATGTTTTTCAAACAATTTAGATAACATTGAACAAAAAAGAAAACCTCTGTAACACTGGATATTTGATAACTTATCCCTTATCTGCTTGATGTGACATTTAGGAAAACACATTTTTAAAAGTCAGTGATGTATTCTGAATGTAACACTGACACTTCTTGTACCCCATAACTTCAGTCAAATCATGAAAAGGAGAAGAAAAAAAAAAAAACACACTTAACAACTTCCAAAACAACAATCTAAAAAAACCACTATTAGAATGCAAAATTATATAATACTTTTTTTTTTTTTTTTAAATCCCACTTGGTGTATTTTCTCAGCCCCTAAAGAAAGATGTGTCAAAGATTGCACAGTTCACTGGGGACTTCAAAGTTGCTATCAATCTCTATATAGAAAGCATTCAGATACTGCAGTGATGGGCAGCAGTATAAAACCCAAAGAGAGAGAAAAATAGATAAAATGCCCTCAGGAACAAGTTTCTTTCCAAGAAAGCTTACTAAACCAAGGCTTAAGTTGAAACAGTATTATTTTTCTATGTAGAAGCATTTTTTTCATCTTTTAACTCTCTCTTGTTTGTAATACACTCACAAAATGAATTTTCTATCCTAAAGGCCAAATTCTGACAGTCCTCTTCCCACTGAATAATTCCTCATCCCATATGCAGTGCTGCAGTTTCAGCAGAGTTGCTTACAAGGCAGTGTTCAGCTGTGAGCACACCTGGACCACAGGATGGGGCCCAAAGGAAGAACACCTCACAGGCTACCAGTCTCCCAACACCAGCACTCCATCTGTCCCAATAAATCACTTCTACTAACCTCAGGGGGAAGAAATTAATACAATTAAACAAATCAGGCACAGGTTTGCTTTTTTTTTCCTCTAGTTGTCTGCTTTGGATATTCCCACTGTAAATGCTGAGTAAGCAACAGATACAGCAGCACTTGGCATCGATATGAAACACAAACCCAGAATTTCAAAATGCATGTCTAATTAAAAAAAAAGTCAATCATCAGCAGAGTGTTAACTCCAAAACTGCTGTCTATAAACTCAATAAATACTCAGCACTGCAACCTACACCTAAACATATGGAACCCTGGTGAGGCTGGATGTTACATCCCAAGATTTTTAGAAGACTGCATTCTGCTTTTTGTTGTGTGACTTTTTGAGCCTTTTAGTTATATCTGGGTTAGACATTCAAGCTTTTTGCTGCAATCTAGAGGGAGATTAGAATTGGTACATTTAAAAACACACATTTTGAAAGTTTAGATCCTTTTGAACTAAAGTACCTTAGGAAAAATAAATTCCTGCCACCTAATATAACTGGAAGAGCTGGTAACAGACCAAAGCAGTATTTTTCAAAATGCATGTTTAATAAAAATAAATTTCACAGAACTGCTAGAGAAGCTACGGTTGCATTTTTTCTATCTAAGCAAATAATCATTTCCTGACAGTCCATGCATCCCAAACGCTCAAGATTTTTAAAAATCAAAATGAAATAAGGGAAGAAATCACATCCCTCTTCATTATCCAATTTAAGTCGCAGAAGCTAAATAAACAATAAAGTTATTTAAATCATCAACAGCACGCCACTAACAAAATGAAGGGTTACCTGTTTAAAGAGATACCTGCTTTTGGAAATACATTCTATTCATGGCTGTAAAAAAAGAATACAAACAAACAAAACCATCCCAAAAGACCCAGACTTCTTCCCTTTGTCTCCCAACACTCTTTTCTTCCCCTACAAAAAATACAGTAAAAGTGAGAGATTTCCCTGTCAGCTTGCAAGTGGTATTTGAACAAAACAAAACAAAACGGGTAACATTTAAGCCCTAAGGAGCTCTTGGTCTTCAAAAGTGCAAAGTACATATGGTTCTAGTTGAAATTAAAAGGAGCTGCAGGTGACCAGCACTTCTGGCTCTGAGGGCCAAAGCTACTGTACAGAGCACTGTCCCTTTGAAATTTCAGCATTTACCAGCAGCCAACTTGCTGAAGTGCAAGACATATGCATCCCTTTCCCCCACAGTATTCACTTTTCAAAAGCACCAAACCATTGTGGGCAGCCTGGCTCTCCTGCGACGTTATAGCCCCAGCGAAACAGGAAGCAAGCATGAAAAAATACCAGCTCTAATCCTCACCGAGCACGAGCTCCCAGCCATTGCACACCAGGATATTTCTAGAGCTCTCATCTGCTGGGAATAGACCTCTTGTCTCACACTGACCTCAACTGCTTTGCTCTTTTGTCCAGTTCCATTATGTTCTCCATGAAGTCAGCCAGCAACATCAGCTAAGACTGTATTTGTTCAGTGCCAGTTTACTGACACAGGCAACTCCAGAAAGCCACGCCATGGCTTCCTTCACTTTGCAACACCCAAAATCTGCCAGACAGTGCACAGCAGACTGGCCACCAAACAGCAAAGATGGAGAAATTAAAGCCCAGGGAAGCACAAAGGTAGTTGTAGAAAAGTAGAAATGATTGTGTGCAACTGAAACCCTGAATATTAGGGAAGAAAATGAAAAAAAATCAGCAATGCATGAACTGGGAAGGCAGAGTGACTCACTCCCAAGGTGATGGAGTAGCATACGGTATATGGGTAAACAGTAAACACTAGTTACCATCTACCATCTAGGTCCTGGCACTGCTTTGCAATGCAGCCTCCCACCAGGCACTTCACTTGTCTCTGTTGCTGTTCCTACACACCTTTGTGAGGCTGCCTTATTTACACTGCTCATAAACTCTTGCAAGCAGGGACTATCTCTTACTCTGGTTTTGTATGCAGCTCAGCACAACCAAACTGCACAGTCAGAGGCAGTCTGCAAACAGTAAAAAACCATAAAAAAAAAAAAAAAAAAGAGGGGAAGAGTATCACCGGATTAGGAAATACAACGGCAATATCTATATATAACAAAAAAGTTGTGATGGTCAAATGGTAGAACAAACACCATGGCATACACATAAGAATTAGGTGAAAGAAAAATGAGAACCAGCAGAGTTCTTAAAAGGCTAAGAAAAAAACAAAAAACAAGAGGGGAAAAAAAAAAAAAACAAACAAAGACAAAGACGTTGGTAAAGACAGATTTGCAAAATCACAAATTATGGACAAATTGTAGAACAGAAATAAATTCTCTGGCTTTCCTTACATTCATTTCATGGTAATCATGCCCTTATGCCTCAGCTTTTTCAAGGTCTGTCCTTGTCACCTAAGCTTCAGATCACCTCTTTGACCCTTAGGCTGGTAAAAAAGAAGGCATGAACTTACCTGACAATCTATCCAGAGAGCAAATGAGAATGTGGGAAAGAGGAGGAAGGAAATAAAATCCACCTATCTCTACCTCAAAACAGCTGACTAGAGCAGAAAGGAAGTCACCCGCTGAAGGTTAAGAAATAATAAACAACTAATAATTTACTCCCTTGCTAAAAGGCCAGGAGAGATGAAGCATAAACGCCTACTTCATCGGCTGTTGCTGGAGCACGGCAGTCCTACTTCATTCCTCAACACACATTGTAAAGTCACAATCTACATCTTTGTGGCCATTGGCACAGTTCCTTGTTCAGTTTTAAAACACCAATAATCAACCCTTGTTTGCAGTGTTTTCACATATTTAAAACAAAACCCTTGGGACACAAGAAGTTATCAGCATCAAGAATATCATCATTTCTCTTTCATCTCCAAGATACCTTTGAGCCAAACAAGCTATGATTTTTAAAAATGCAACTATTTCCAACACAACAGAGAGGGAAGCACATATGATACTGTTACAAGCCAAGGTGAGAGGAATAAAAAGAGTAATGACAACAGAAAATCTAAAATAAGTCCTGGCAAGGCATACAACATCGGGCACAAGAAAACCAAAGCCAGTTGGCTGTGACAATTCTGTATCTATCAACTACTACTTAGCTAACACCCACCCATAAATAACTTCTTTGTTATTGCCTTGGTGATTAACAGGGTGCTGTAGATTTGAAATATTAACCTGAAGGACTCGAACACAGACCAGTTTCCTTACACAGTGTTGGTGGAATTGTGACACGTATTTTTCTATAACCTTCCCATCAGTGCCTAATAAAGCTGGCAATGGCCAGCGGGACAGGGCTGTGCACATGCGCTGTTTGAAAGCATTTTTCTCTCTTTTACTTGGAAGAATGAAGAAGTCCTTTGTATCCTTGTCCAGGCGTCTGCTAAGTTTTTGTCTTTTGTCTTCTTGGCCCAAGCACTGTTCAGATTTCTAAAACACTGCCAGCTGGGCCCTGATCTGCCCCTCATAGCACTGGTCAAACACCATAAACATCTTTTTCAGGCGCCTTAGCCAGACTGCCATCTTTAGCAGGACTCCTTCCCCAACACTGGGGACACAACACGGAATTCCTCTCCTCCAGAAAGTGCATCCTCTTGCCCTGCTCCATTTGTCCTCTTCCCCAGCAGAAAGGCTCAAGAGGAAGGTGTAATGTTGAACCAGCAAGCAGGTTCAGGCACTTGCCTCAGGCAAGTGGTCTTGCAAAGTGCTCTGTAATTCTGAGAGAGTCACATTGGGTTTAGTGTCAAATCTCTTTGAGAACTCGATCTGCTAAAGCTGTGGGCATTCAACACTTCTGGATAACCAGAGATGAACATGTCACATTCTGAAAATGCTTTCCCTTTATTTTTTCCAGCTTTGTCTCCACTCTTATACCACTCATGCACCACACTCGCTCATAAAGCAGCAATAACATTCCCCATCTCCAGATTCTGCCCAAAGAGAGAAGGTGTGGATGCTACACAAGTCTACCCCTCAGCTCTTGATAATCCAGTACAGGCTTCTGAAAGCTGAGGTCATTATTTGCATGCAGCCATTGCATGAGCATATAAGGTGTTTAAGGCACCTCTCAGAATGGGCTCTGAAGATTAGTTAATGTTTATACAGCCCACTGAAAATTGAAATGACTGCTACATGCTAAGTATTACCATCACCAGGGATCCATTTAAGTCAAAGAAGGGCAGACAGTGAAGGAAACAAAACTTATTTTTTCTGTCCAGCACAATTACTGCCAGACTTATGCATGCTAAAAACACCCAATAACCCATCTAACACAGTAAATTAATGTTTATGCTATTAAGTTTAGACAATCTTAAGCTGAAAGCTTTTCAAACTACAGGAAATTGCAAGCTGCACAGGGACAACTGCATACAATTACAGTGATTTCATAAAATGGCAGAGATATAAAGCAGAAACTGAGTGGCCGGCAAGGCTTCTAAATCACACAGATAACAAGTACGTCCTGGTGGGCCAGAAGTCTACATAATTCTCACAGCTGTTCCTAGAGCCAGGAATTACATCCATAATCTCAAAATTCAAGACAACTCAGTGCACTGCACACCTGTATCTGTGAGGCAATGACAGACACGTCATTGATCAGCACGTACTATTACTGCCATCTTGGAGTCACCACATATCAGCCAGATTTATTCTTATCCCATCTTGCACCACCAGCTGACACCCACAGTAAAAGCAACACCAGAAAAGACATGGAAATATTTGGACCAACCCATATGTTTCTTTAGGATGCAAAAGCTCCAAAGACACACAAAGAGCACAAACATGAAATGCAACGAGTGCAATGCTCCCCCAGGCAGAAAGTTCCCAGCTGCTTTGCTAAAGGCCACAGCAATATGTCTGCTTTATGCCTGTTTTCGCGAAGGATTGTTTAACAGTACACTTAGTGCAGCTCTACACTGACACAGTAAACGTCATCTTAATACAGCCTAGGTAAAGCTTTCAGCTTACGAAGTCCTGCTGCACGCTTTGTCAAACATCTGAAAGACTGCAGTGCCTCTGACTTTTTTCTGATGTCTCGCAGGTATAGAGTGGTATTAAAGGTAGTTTTCATGAATGCAAAGCCAGGCAGAGGCTTGTCTAAGAGCTATCAATCCTACTTTTTAACCTTATTCATTGTACCGTTCACAGCACATTTTTATCTCCAGTCTCCTTTCCACTAAACAATTCCAGAAGTGTCATTTGCACACCAAACGAGTGTATATTGTACAGTTCAGTTACACGTGGTAGATTATCGGGTTGTGTATAGCAGCTAAGCAGAACATCGACAGCTGTGTAGACACATCTCAGCTGATACTAAAAGAAGTCTTGTCAGCAGTTCTGATCTTAAAGTAAATACACTGAAAAACTTAGCTCCAATTAGGCTGAGGCTGATGCGATTTTCTGGAATGAACACGAAACGAATGTGGCCGATAACACCATCTTTGCTAAATATCTTGTTTGGTTTGTCTTTAAAAGACAACATTTTCAAGATAAAAATGTCCTGACTTAAAAGCAATATGTCCCTGCTGTCCGCGTTCACAAAAATCTGAATTTTGTACTTTAAGCTGCGTGTTATGCTTCATTAATATGAAATCACCACCCTGCATCACTGACATATTAGCCGAGCTCCAAGTGACCTAATTCATTTTTAATATTTCATAGTTTGTTAAAAGCCGAAACAAGAGATCACTAACACGGCTCTGACACTCCCTGTCATGAATCAAAAGATGTAGGGAAAAGGTCACGTACTTACTAACTGGCACCAAACCAAGTTCATCACTACAAAATGAGAGAACAGAAATGAAGACTGCATTTCCCATTATGCTTCTCTCTTTGTAAGAGTATCCATCAACTTGCACGACACCAAAAAGCAGAATTTATTTATATGCGTGTCTTCCAATAAAAGGTCAGAGAGAAGTGAGGAAGAGAAGAAATAAGGATTGCAGCCTTTGTCTAAGCAAGTAGTTCCTTCCCTTTAAAGCATACTCAGCAGCAACAGCCTTTGAAGACCAAAAAGAGAAACAATTCCCAACCACATAAAGAAACTAACAAGTCCCTTATATGGGTAAGAATTGCAATGCCATTTTTTTCCACAGCTGGAAAAATTAGAACAAGAGGGAAAAATAGAGCAAACTTTAAACAGGCAGTTCTCTGAGCACCGGGGAATTCACACAGGCACATCATTCCAGCTTTAAGAACTGCCAAACACTTTCTTCTTTAAAGGGAAGGAGGACATTACACCAGGTGAGTCCCTGAAATCTAGATTTTAACTCTCCTTTTGTAACTATGGATACCTAGCTTTAAAAACCTTTTGTGATGTAGCAGTACACCAGGATCCCTTATCTCGTCCTCTGGTGAAATGCCTCCATCTGAAGTTCCCTAATGTCCCTTTATCTCACAAGTCACCAATGCACCACTGCGAGGTTTTGCCAGCTCTGGGACTGCACATCCGAAACAGCCTTCTGCATCTTCAGTCTCCCTTTCACCCTCCCATAACCCTGGCACAAAAGTTGCCAGCTTCTCAGCCAGGAAGGCAACTAGATTGCATCACACGTTGTTCCAAATAACCAGAGTTTCTCGCAGGCAAGACACACGAGACTCGATGGTGGATCCAGTCCTGCCATCTCCCATCGGCCTGAGGCAGAAGGGTCAGGCTCCTGTGGAGCGTCGATACTGAACTCTGAATGGCTCAGCCTGGCTGGTCTCTAAATATAGCTGGGCAGAGGAAGGGCTGTGAAAGTGGGTGGGGAAGGGAGTGAACAGAAGCCAAATGAGCAATCAGTTAAATACAACAACATGTTGGTCCACCAGTAAGAATTTCCCTCTCTACTCTGCAGCATTCTGCAGCAGAGCATTTAAGCACAGCTTCAGGATTAAGTCTATGAATGCAAACTCACAGAATAAAAACAAACTGCTGGTTGATTTATACTTGGGGAGAGGGGAATACAAATCTGTTCAACAACTTATCTCCTTGAATAAATTCGAATCACACAGGAGTGACATCACTTCCACAATGTGACAGCCCATAAATCATCATCAACCACATGGTACTAACCATAAAATATGTGTCAGGAACACACCAACAAGGAACAAAATATCAGAGTGCTTTACATTGTAAACATGCAATCTCATGTGTCTTCTGGCTTCTACTGTGATCTATATACGTCAGGTGGTTTATTTCATTCATTTGCATCTGAATGAAGTCAATACAATTAACAGAGGAACCTTCATGGAAGATCTGTCCAAACAATTTCATCTGCATAAATATACCACAAATGAAGCACTTAAAAATGTAAATGTTTACTTCTTAATAAACTACCACATTTGATACTAAGCTGACTTTACAACAAATAAGCAGAGAGGGAATTTATTTCCACCATGGTTGCAAGCAAGCCCAAAAACAAACAAGATAAGAAAGAAAGAAGGAAAGAAAAAAAAATGTCTTTCCATCCAAAAAGCAAGAAAAATAATCTTTTTCTCTTATTTGACAATGTCAGACCCAAAGTCTTTCAGCTAATAAAAAACTTATAGGAGAAGAGATTAGACTTTGCTGTAAAGCAACAAAATATAAAAGACAGTAGGACTGAGGAATTCAACAGGAGCTTCCAATCTTCAGCTACAGATAGGACAAGCAATCTTTGCTTCACTTCTCCATTTAGAAACACTGTATCCTCAGAAAAGACCGACACAGAAAACTGACTTGTTTCAAATTTCAAAGAAGCTACTCAGTATTTTTATCTTAAGAATTACATAACTAAAAGCAAAACCAGCTCTCCGGTACTTTTTGTGGATTAACCGCACTTAGTCTCTTACAGAAATTGTTGATCTTCATTATAGGCACTGGGCTCCATGTGAGACATCTCCTATGGCAATTAGACTTCCGCTCTGTATAAATCATATCTCAACTGGCAGAGAGAGAAACAGACAGAAAGACAAAGCATCTGGTTTATGCTGCTCATTCTCTAAAATTATAAATCACGGTAAGTAATGTTAAATAGAAATTATAGCCACAGCAAGCACAAAATGCTGTTAAGTATCAGATGAGGTATGTCCTCAGCCCCTTGCACAATGTAGAATCATTTTGATTGACTGTTTTTTATTTCTTTAGTGACTGTATTTTTTTTTTAAGCCTGCATATTGTTCATCTGTCCTGGTTTTGCCATGGTGATCAGTATGTGCTTTGTGGGCCTGATTCTCTCTTGCTGAAGACAACTGAATCTTTTTCACTGATTTTTCAAAGGAAGCAGAACAGATGCCTCTCACTAATATTATTGTTAATCCTCTACTTAAAATATTGGTACATCATTCTGCATCAGTAGACACCATTCTTGGGCTGATACCTGCTTGTTTAGAATAGCTCTCTTTATAAAACTCTTTAATTCTGAACTTCCCTTTGTTACTCAATCTTGCCCATATGAGTGGGAAGGCAATTGCAAAACATCACTACAGAAATACTCGGAGTATAGACTCTGACAATATCTGGGTAAATCACTGTTCTCTGTCTGCCTTCTCTGCCCATCTGCAGTCTTTGGTATGGAACAACTATATCATAAAAGCTCTTATTCACACATGCTTTTGATATTACACTATTTAATCACATACAGCTGTAGCTGATGAGACTGTTACAAAACACAATTTTAATGCAGCACTGGAAGCAAGTTTTTGAGACATATTAACTATTTTCCTCTACATAAAATTTCTAGCACTAAAATTCTTTTCTTCAAGAAAAAAAAAATACAACCAGACTATTTGTTTTTTTAAAGAGTCTGCTTCTCTTCCTGGACAGTCCAGAATGGGGTTGTTTGCAAGCAAATTCAAAGTCTCCTCCTGGAGTATAGATAGTGGAAAACTCACCTCCCACCCCTAACAAAAAAAAAAAAAAAAATTAAATTGAATTAGAAAATGCTGCTTGCAATTATATGCAAAGGGAATACTATACAGGCTACTCACAGCAAGACCTGAAATGAACTCAGACATCCTACTTGAAATGCATCCTTTCTTATCTGTTTTTTAATTCATGGAAATTTAAGAACCGACAGTCTGATGATTTTTACCAAGATACTTGAATTAAAGTGCAAGCATACCATCATGCTTACTTGGAAAGGATTTCATGCATTAAAATCCAAACCAGTTCACTTCTGAACCACTGCACTCTATTTTGAAAGGGCACCTTGTATAAGGCTTTCTAAATTATAACTATTAACACACAGCACTCGCCACAGCAAGATCTTTGTAGCCTAATCTGGCAAATGCTTGCAACTTCCATCTTTTGTTACAGAAATAAAATATCTTCTTGCAAAATAAATAGCCATATAATATCAAAATACACAAGTGTTTGAAGTAGTAAAAATTTGAATTTTCCTTTTCCACAGGTTTGGTCTGGGGGGGGTTTATTTGTTTGTTGGTTCATTTGTTTTTCACTTGATGCTTTTTTTGTGGGTATTTGTGGGTTGGTTGGTTTTTAATTTAAACAGACTTGCATTGAGGGAACCTATGAAAGGAAGATCAATCAAGAAATTTAACACCATTTTAACACATATCATCATGTCCCTTAAAACAACAAAAGTATTTTTATCCAGGCACGAAAAGATAAATGGAAAGCAAATGAGTTCATATATTTCTGCATTTTTCAGAGGAACATAACTTTTATCTTCCTTATTGTTTAAGCCAATTGGCAAATACTAGAGCTAGATATTAATATTACTATCAAAATCATAGCCAGGCTGAAATATTATTAAATGGCATTTAAATGTATTCATATTCCTTTTGGGCAGCTCTCTGAGGCATTTAAAACATGCTGTGACATACTGAATCAAACAGGGGCTAAGTGAGAACAAACTTCATTCCTAGAAATGCATTTCTCTATTTGCAAGTGTTTGCCTTTACTTTGGCACGATCACATGGGCTCCAGCTAGACTTTTGAGCTCTGGCAGCGATCCAAGCTGCAGATGGTTGGAAATGCAGCCTGAAATCAGTGTGTGGTTGATGAATTACTCCTTACACCTGACCCCTGCTTCACACCAGGCACCAAACACAATCTGAACACTACCAGCCAGAGAAGCCCTGTCAGGCATCTCCGTATCTGGAACGCTTTCTTCAAGGCCTTCTGTACGGCCAGATGGCCAAAACTGGGGAATGCCGTAAACCCGCTAAACAGAAACGTGAGTGACTAAAGAGCACAGGATTGGTAGGTACAAGGTGAAGAGAGGCGAGAGCTTTGCACCGACTCCAAACACACACTTTCAAAACAGATGATGGAGCAAGGAGGAAGGTATGCTCGTGCCACACAGCTGAAAGAAGTCCCCAATTCCCTCACACCAAATGATGCTCTAAAAAATGTCAAAAAGGAGACATAACACACCTGAATGTGTGCCCATAAAATCACTATATCAAACTTAAACTCTTCTGAGTACACCTGTTTGAACTTCGTAATTGTTTTTTCCTCAGCTAGGGCACATATCTGTCATTTCAGGAACAGGCTCATTAAGCCCTCTTGCTTGCAGGTCAGTCTGCACACCTTTCACAGCCACAGAGATATGGTTTTATTCGGGCAGGTTTTGGGAAATCACACTTCTTCCTTTTGCAGATGTTCACATGTGCATCAGGCATACAGAGACGAAGAGATACTGTAAACACTGCCTCTCGTTTCGGGGTGTTTCAGCCATCCGACTACAGAGTTAACACCATGAGAGCTAAACTACCAGACCCAAACCGTGACTAATAAGTGGGAAATATCTGGAGAATGCATGAAAGCAAACCGCACAGAAGTAGCTGCTTAACTGGCATATTTTTACCCAGAGTGCAGGTATAGAGATTGTAAACCAAAAAATTCCTGTCGACAGGTAACTGTGGCACCTCCTCCTTTCTACCCAAGTGATTCAGGCTTTTTCAGTAGACTGTTTGCAAAGAAAGCTGACCCTAGCAAGAGGTCTAATCATAAGTTGCAGAGGACAAAGATAAAACACATCACCTACTAAGTCAAGGAGACTTTTTAAAATATATTCAGAGGTAAAATTTTTTCTCCCCTTTTTCACATCATTACATGATATTTCATAGCGCTTATTTTTGTTTTCTTCTGTGCAAAATAGCAAAGAGAAAAGAATTTGCTTTGGCAAGCAAGAAACAAAAGAAAGAAATTCAGACCATAATGCAAGATCTGGCATCATTAACATTTTACTTGACAATTTGCAGCATACTCCTGTAAACCAGTTGTTTGAGTAGTTACACCATCAGGGAGGATGCAACTAAGGAAATTCTCTTAACATCTCAAAATAAAGTAAAAAAGTACTACAGATTTTCATCAGATATACATGAGCTGAACCACCTCCCTGCAATATTTTTTGCAACGAGAACGTAAGACTATGCTTCACTTACAGCAGTAACCAGAAACACTCACTCCAAAATAAACTCCTAGGACAATCAGACCCTACTCTCAGCATCTGCCTAAAGAAGTTCCAAAACCGTACTTTCAAACTGAATTTGTCAGACAGAGTCACACCAAAACAGAAATAAGGTTGTCTTTCCTCAAACTCAGTGCTTGTCCTTAAGAGACAGATTAAATTCCTTGCAATTGTCTCTTAAGGATTGACACCCTCCCCTTCTTTTCATTTTTGGATGACAATGGCTTTTCCTAAACCTGAAATTAAAGTTTTAGCTTCAGTGGTGGCATTTGATAATGAAAGAGCTCAAGTAAATGGAATGAGTGCATGCTCTGTGTTCCACAAAAGGCCACAAAACACTAAAAAGTTAAAGCAATCAGACAAACATATGGTATCCATTTTTTGTATTTATAATCCCATTACCCATATAGCTATTCATTTACACCCTTTCTGCACAACAACGGGCTAGCCACGTTAGAAGACGCACACACAGACTGTAGGCTGAAATGCTGCGCAGCTCCGTGCTCCCCCGCGAGAAGGACGTGAGGTACAGTAATGCGGTTCTTCTCAAAGGAGAACCAAGGCAACTTCACCAAACAAGCAAGGCAAAAGCAGCACTTCACCCAAACACACTGGAGAGCGTGAATTTCCAAACTCTGCCTGTTGAACACGCTGCCACTTCGAATTTCAGAAGCTGTACAGAAATGCCATAAGAAAGCCCAGAATTTCTTTCTTAATTACAAATAAATGAACACTCCCCACCCCCCCCAAGCATGCATGACTATGAGCATAAAAACACATTCTTTCTGTAGAGCTGAATCCTACCACGCTTGGTACAAAGAGCAGTTTTTGGAAAATAAGAAGCTGAAGTTCTCAGGCTGGCTGGAATCATACAAAGGTTTATTTATATGTGTTGCTCCAATAGGGATGATAAAAGATACAGCTCTCCACCACAAGATTATTTGATTACCCAACTATTAGCTTTAGACATACAATGGATCTAACTGCTTTAAAATGTCCCAGAAGCTGATGGCTAGCTTTAAGGTAACAAAATCCAGATGCTGCCTGTCTGCACTACTTTAAAGTCTTATGGTCTATAGAAGAGAAATTCTTGCATCTGTGTGTATATGTATATATATGTATATATATATATATATATGCACGTGCATGTGTTTATTATTTATAAATAAAGTACGCGCTTAACTGTGGACCAAGGAAAATAAGAAAAAATAAAGGCACATAAAACGTATCACCAATTTGAAATTTTACCTGTCCTTACTGTAATAATGCAAGTGTGCCAAGACAGATGCACATGACTTTTCACAGGGTTGATAATTCTATATACTGGCTATAAAAATGCATTTAAGCTATTTTTTAAAGCAAGGGGTTAAAAAAAGTCATGGTACAGAAGAGCTACTGTTTTTACTTCAAGCTCAACTATAAGGTTAATTTTCTCAAAAAGCTTATTTTACAAAGTTAAAAAAATGAAGAAAAACAGAAAAAAAAAGGACAACTGGCAAAATGTAAGCTACGTGAGTAAAAGGGATGGAATGTCCAATATTTCTCCTCCAATATTCGAGGCTATTGTTCTTTTCAAAAAAATACCATCAATTGTTTCATGTCCTTGGCTTGCCAGGTTTTGAGGAATAGCATCAGCCTGCGCCCCCCAATCCCCCAAACAGTTAAAGCTATAGGCAATATTGCAGTCAAGCTAGTGACGGGCTGCTGCTGCAACAGCAACATTACACACTAAATGGTCACAAAGGTAAAATGCTATTTGGATTGACCTTGAAAGGAAAGTGTGGAGAAATGATAAATTTCACTCCAAAATGCAAAATTTAAAAAAGGATGAATTTCATACCAAAAAAAATACCTGCATGATGCAGCGAAAGAAACAGCAGAGCAAAGAAGTGAGAGGTAACCCTGCCATGAATTACAAGGCTGTAATCATAGCGAGTGCTTCTGGTCTCATCACAACTCCAACCAGCCTGAATCACAGTTTCTACAATTAGTTAATTTATATAATGCCGTAGTTGGTCTATAAACGTTACCGGGAAAGTAACTTTTATTAACAAGGAATATAACTTATCCTTTCACAACCGCAGCCATATAAACGTGCTTCAAACCAAAAGTCTGGAGAAGTCAGCCACCCTTGTGGCACTTCACCACACACAGATGCACACGTCAAATGTCCCATGTGTTAAATTTGCCACAGAAGCGCAATGTGTATATGTGCATGCAGTGCCATACGCACGTGTGTGCGCCCTGCCTTGGCTTTTCCCTCCTAAAGGATGCTCGTTTATTTACTAAAACTGTTAATCTGTGGCGGTGAGGTCACACTTCACCTTGTGAAGTGTGTATTTTTTCCTTTTTCTTTTCTCCAAATACAGTGTCCTGACAGGGTTTGCAAACTTTCGGTTTAGGGCTTTCTTTTGTTACTGTCCTTTGGCCACACAGGAAATCTTTTCAGAGAACAGACTATTATACAATGGCATTATAAAAATAAGGCTTTAATTAACTAACTCATGGCCAGGTAGCATAGACTCCACTCAGCCTCTCTAGGAGAGGCCGGCCTGCTTTCCAGTCTGCTGGCATTTTAAAAATTATTATAAAAAGAAGAAAGAAAACGGAAGCGTCCACGCTTCGATACACTCTGCAAAAGTAGTTACCCTCTATTTCTAGACCTTTTAAATGCAACAAAGTACAGCCATATCATCCCCAATATTTAATAAAATATTAAAACCAGTGAAATGCACTGAAACAAACTCCACCAGATTTACAGTCTGTTAGCTCCGAGCTCTCCTCCGAGCTCCACAGCATCTCCTCCTCAGCTGATTAAAAGTTTGAGTTACCACAGACAGCTTTTCTAACAGCAAAATGCTTTTAAGCTGTGAATAAACTGTAGAGCTCACTAGAAGAGCCACCAAAAGTGTTTCATGTCCAATGCTGTCCAGAGCAATCTTCATTCCATGCCATAACGAACACACTACCTGCCCGCTGTTACGATAGCGTTAACCGCACTGCTCTCCCCAAACAATAAAAGGAATTAGCCGACGCCAGCAGCCCAGGGGAAAAAAAAAATAAATAAAAAGAAATAAAGAAATAAATGGGAGGGCAGACAGTAACCTTCCTGCTTCTCTCACGCCTGCTTTCTGCCTACCAGCTCGGCTCTGTGTGACACCAAACCCAAGGAAGAGACAGAAAAATCGCCAAAGAGAAGAGGCGAGCCCGCAATTCGCGCGGCTCTGCTCTCCATCCCCCGCCAGGCGCCCGGCCCCGCCAGCCCTTACCTTGGTTTGGAGATAGTGGGGGTAGTAGTAGGTGTACTGGGGGTACATTGGCTGCTGGTCCAGGCGTTTGCCCATGTAGCTGGAGTCCTTCTGGCTGGTGCGGGGAACTCGTTGGCAGGGTGTAGTGCCCCAGGGCCTTTCTTCCTCTCACGCCGCTATTCCTGACAGCGCGGGCGACAGAGCAGGCTGCCGAGACTTCTTCGCCGTCTACCGCGCGCTACTTCCAGCGCAGCCAAAAACGCGCCCGCACGAACATATACGTGTGTGTGTGTGTCTCTGTGTGTGTGCGTGTGTGTGCGCTAAGGGGGTGTGCGCGGGTGGGTGGAAGCCCCGAGCCCGGGTGCCCGCGGCGGAGCAGCCCGCCTCCCCCGCTGGCAGCAGCGTGCCTCCGGCGGTGCCTGCTGCCCGGCTCGGGAGAGAACCGTCCTGCCAGAGGAGCCGGGAAGACAGTGCAACTCCAAATCTCCGCAGAGCCGCTCGCTCGCTCTCCTCGTCCTCTCCTCGGCTCGCCCCGCTCTCGAGCCCTCCCCTCTCGCTTCCCCACCCACCCCCCTTCCAACCAAATTTAAA
>VZTF01002191.1:1279105-1491443 GCA_013397755.1 Cnemophilus loriae
GGGGGGGGGAGGGAAGAGCCTTCCCCAGCCTAGTTGCCGCTGCCTCCTTCACGGAGTGACATGGTGCTCAGGGCTCGTCCTGTCTTTCATTCAAACCCCCTCCGCNGCTCCGCGCCCGCGCCGGACCGGGCAGCTCCGGAAAGCGGCCGTGGGACTCGGGAAATCCTAGCACCGCGGGGCGGGGGAGGAGGGAGACCAGCCCCAAAGCGCGGTTTTATATTTATGATTTTAATTAAAGAAAAAAATATATATATTTTAACAAACGGGAGGGGGAAGGTCACGGAGCCTGGTCGCCGAGCAGGCAAGCCGTCGTCGTCCTCCCCTTTTAGAAAACTACTCCGCACCGTCATCCGGCACTTCGCGGAGAGGCGACCCCGGGCCAGACATATTAAATACATACTCTGTTAGACCGCTTATATAAGACTTGGTTTATTTAAAGTTGGAACAAAATGGAGGAAGAGGGTAAAGAGGAAATTCGGCCGGCCTGACGTGCCGGTGCCTCCCCCCCAGACGTGTGAAAATGTCACAAAAGTTACCCGCGGCTGCGTTACCCCCGGCCGGGCTCCCCCGCACGCAGCAGCTGCCGCCGCCGCCCGGGCCCAGGTGAGGGCCAGGTGTGGCCCCCGCGTCCGGCCGAGAGCCCCACACCTGCCGCAGATCCCAGGCGTGCAGGACCTGTGTCAGCACCGCGATCCCAAATATTTATCCTCCAAAAGACTCGAAGGAAGAATCTGTCTTACAACAGGGCTATAAATCATCGGGAAAAAAAGTGCGTGAATAACAAAATGTTTCCTCTTGTACACAAATCCTAGCGTTTCTCTTTTTTTAAAATAACTTATTTCTTTAGCATGTCATCAGATTCCTGGGCCTTTCTACAGCGGTTTTGCCTATTTATAAATTTGTGGGGAAAAAAATGTGGGGCGGCAGTTTCTTTTTGTTTTTATTTAAATCATCCATAGTATGGCAGCGGGATTGTCAGCTGCTGTATTATCAACCAAATTGCTTCAAAAAAAAAAAAATTATAAAAAGAATTTCTTTAAAGGGACACTTCTCAAGGCTGGTAGAGCTAAAATTAGACTTGCCAGCTGTGTTTTGGTTTGTGGGCACGTGCTTGCACATGACAGGAACATGGAAATATCACGCTTTACTCTGGCAGTTTGCTGTTCTCGTAAGCAGAGGGTTTTGTTATGGGTCCCCATAACTGCTCCATAGCCAGTTAGTCCAAAAGGGCAGTGCAGGGAGCCATACACGTGCCCAAAATACTGCCTACACACTGTGCTTTCCTCACCAGGCATTAATAATCATTGGTACTTAGGTACCAGCCCTCTGCCGAACAGTGGGAACACCACGCCGTGCTCACACAGGAATTTGCCTCCTGTTGCAGGAGAAAAGCTTTTGCAGAATGAGTGCTCTGTTCTCAGAGCGCTGTACAGGCATTCAGCGGGTTCTTGCACACCCAGATGAGCCCTGTGGAGCACTACCATCGCCCCGGATTCCAACAGATTCAGAAGAAAATCCTGGTTGGGTAAACTATTGAGTGTTTTCATTCCCTAATGAATTCCAAGCTGGCCAGGACCATGTGGTCCCTCTTCTGAGGGTCGCTCTTTTTCATTCATCTTCTTTTCTGAGAAGTGAATTCAGCGAAAAGATAGGAATGGGAGGAGAAGCCTGCAATCCCCGCCTCCCAGCCCCACTGCTGTATCACTGCTCAGCTTTAAATACGCTGCCTCTCATTGTAGAGCATGATACTCCAGTGATACTCTTTCTTACGCTTTCTTCTCCCCCTGCCCCCTCCCCGGCTTTCCCTGAGGGTGAAATAGACTGTTTGAGGGTTGGGATCTGCAGAAGTGAATAGTGATTACTTGACGGTACGCGATACTTTGAGCCGAGATGACTTTCAGATTGTTCTTTCAACTGCCAGAATTAAGTTGTTGTGCTTCTCTCCTCACCTTCTCAATTTTCCCTCAGGATATTAACACAGTTTTTCTTGCTAAGCGGTTTGCTTGTAGAGGTGGATGTAACCAGATTTGGGAGAAGAAAGAACCTATGTGTACAGGGTGAAATAAAAGATAAATACTAAAGGAAGTAGAAAACTGTGCATTCTGACCAAGAAAGCTACAAAAGCAAGGTTTTCCATGGTCATTATTTTAAATCCAGGAAGGGCTGTTTTGGCTATATCATCTGAATACTGTGAGTATTTCAAATCATACCATAAATTTTCAGTCCAAGATTTCCACACATTTCTTCATCAGATGCACTGGCTAGTAGCTCCAGCGACTGAGAAAAGGTGGGAAGCTACAGGAGAAGTGGGACTATTATGTGAGTGGATAACAGCTCCACCTTTCTCCTGCTCTCTCTCAGCGAAAGTCTTCAATATGCAGATGCTTTGGATTTCCCTTTTCACCTGTAATCCTGACTAGGTGCTGAGCAGCCTCTGCTGTTTGCTCTGAGTGCTCAGCATCTCGCATGATTGAGCCTTCAGAGATGCAAGACAGAGTGGAGGCAGCAAAAATAGGAATTCAATATAAAAGAGTGGGGGGCCAAGGGGAGAAGACAGGAGGCAATATAGCATAGCAAAAATGCAAATGAACAGCCACAAAAGCAGATTTAGATAGCATACAGCCTCTGAACAAATGCTAGTGCTGGAAAATGGAAAATTTCCATTTGCAAAATACAGACATCAAAAAGATCATCTGTGACTTGGGAGCACACTGCTTAAATAGAATCCCCTTCATTTTCTGGCCTGTGCATTTGAATAACTGAATCCACTTGCAAACTGAAATAGCAGTTTGCCTACCGAGTGTTAAGTATAAATGTTCCTCAAAAGAAAAGACAAGCTGTTCGATCCCAGTGAGCAACAGTGAGCAAACTTCACAACTTTTTTTTTTCTTCCTATGGGAGGGCTCATTATCCAGCCCCAGCCAGTCCCAGCCTCGGGAACCCAGGGAGCAAGTCAGGTCCCAGTGCATCTGCAAAGGCCACTGGTGTCACTGACCTGAGGGCAGATTCACAAGCCAGGTGAGCAGTAAGGATCTCTTCAATGGGAAGTTTAGAAATTAAATAAAATTAATGGGAACGCATCATCTGTAAACTTGACAGCCAAGTACATTCAAAGACAGGCACCAAAGGATGTTAACCCAGCAACATGTTAACCCAACAAAGCTATGGATAAGAAACCTGGACTTAACCGACAGAAGGAAAAAAAAATTCTCCTGGCAGCCTGAAGGACAGAAAAATTACATATGTTTGCATGTATTTTTACCTTTCATAGAATGCAGATTTCTTCATTCACAAAAACTGAGTTAAAAGAAAAAAGCAGATACCTAGTAGAAAATTCAGGGACTTTTATTTGATAAAATACAATTCTACTTACACTTTTTTTTAATAAGCTTACCTATCCTATTAAAACCTTCTAAAGTCATAGGTATCAGAGTCAGGGAGCAATTCAAACATTTTCTACCTCCTTGCTCTTGAAAAGGAGCAATATATATTCTAGAAGTCTTAACTTCTGACAAAATTATGTCAATATTTTCTAAGTCAGGACTACAGAAATAGAGATACCACCACTAAAGCAATATAACAGGTCAAAGAAAAAAAAAAAAGAACAATTATATTTGGCTTACACTTTTTACCCTGTCTCTCTACTTTTATTTTCTCCATTTACTCATTAAAGCTATTACAAAGGAGACCATAGTGATGCTTGACAGCTTGTTTACAACGGATTACAAGAAGAGCACTGATTTTATTTTTAGATCTGTCAGCTCCTTCAGTCCAGCTACCTTAAAACTATATTGATGAACACAGAATTTTACTATTTAATGGATCGTTTATCAAGCTGATTTACCTAAGGAGAGCTAACCAAGTTTCTAAGAAGTGACATATCCTGGTGCAACCATCAATAAACATGTGATAGCCACGGAGAAGGTGGGGAAAAGACACAGAGGATCAAAACACTTAGCTTAACAACAACAGCATTAAGTGTCTGGGATTGACAGAACCTCTCTGAGTTGGGGGATGCCACCATTTTCAGGTGCCCTCCTTTCATAAGAGACCAAACACCACTGGAAGTGGCTTTACCCACACACACACACCCCCACACCCACCCCTTCCCTGCCTGCATGAAAAAGCCCGTCAGGTTTGCTCTCCAACCTTCATCACTAACCATCACAACACTACAAAGTCTAGAATTAGGCAGAGCTACAGATGGCCTAAAGTAAATCTGAAAGAGTTAATGGATAAGATTTTGGACATCAGCAAAGAATTGCCATCTATCGTCATACTTCATTATTTTTCACTTTATCATCTTCCATCTTTATATTATGGCTCACGGGTTTCCATTAGACTACTTTTACCCAAACACACAATCCTAAAGGAAATCTTTGCACAGCAGCAGAGTGAAAAATTTTAGATGAAAAGTGAACAACAATGAACGGTCACTAAATTGTTTGGGTTTTCCACCTGATATAATCCTTTACAAGCACAAGCCAGTGAAACTAGCAGTCAGTTGTACAGACAGACTGAAATTATGCACCAATGTCTTATTTCTGCAGATGTCAGTGGATACAACCAAAGTAAATATTACTTAGTCTTTTGTCTGCAGTCTGTTTCCTACACATCTCTGAACACTTTGCAAGAGTTGATTCATCCTGCAATGTGGAAGAGGATAAAGTAACATGACCAGTCAATGGCAAAGCCCCAGTTGTGACAAAAACCAGGGGGTTCCTCTCCCCTCAGAAATACTCATTGCATGGTAAAAGCCACAACAAATAAGACCGACGGGGGAAAACATTGGTACTTTCTTTCAGTTCTGGAAGGGATTCACGTGGAGAGAAAGCAGTGCAGTGGCAGTGAGCTGCAATGTGAAGAAATGGCAGAGAGACACTGGCTATAGCATATCATAGGATCACACATCAATAATTTAGGACTTGCAGAAAGCGCCAGGATTGCGCACGGGTTAGAAGACATGCCTTTCAAAGGTGGTATTTTCTATAGCAGCTCCACATCATACGTTAGTAAATATTGCATCTGGTCTTGAGCCTAAACTCTTAGGATAAAAAAGGCAAACAAAGCCCCAAACACTAAGAGGACTAGCCAAGGCCATTTCTCTCTTGCAGCATATTAACTTAATACTACCAGCATTAGATGTGGTATGATTCCAGAGAGAGAAAATTCTTCACCTCCCACCTTCCTCCCTCCAAAGTCCTGCTTAGTAGTCACTTTCCCCACCCCTTGTTTACTTAAAATTAGATTGTAATCAGGGAACATGAGATTTTTTTCTCTTCAGGAAGTTTATTTCTGAAGGTAATGGGGGGACATAAATATGCTGCCTGTTTACTGAGGCTCATAAACATATACGAACACAGGCAATTAATTGTCACTGAAAGAGTTCCAGCAAACATGGAAAATCCTAGCTTTTTAGGGCATGTTTGACTAAATGTTCACCCATCATGTACTGAATTACTTAGTGAGATATTAATTTTGTGCTCCAGCTGAGGGTAATCACAGAACAAGCTGGCATTATTCAAGTTACTCTGTGAAATTACAGCAAGGGTAAGCTTAAGAACAAAGGCCAGCAGGAGTCGAGCCTCTCAACTTGAAAGGAATTATCTTTTCCTCTAATTGAAGTGAGGGCTATTTTGTTTTATTTTGTTTTTTTCTTTCCTTCCTCTTGCTAGATTTCCAACAACACTCTTTGGCAGAAGGTCTCCTTGCAATGAGGTTTTGTGCTTAAAGCCCATGAGCAGGGGCTCATCTGCCTGGGAAAGTTTACTGATGTAATTGCACCAGCATCCTCGACAGCTAGAGTTACACCCACGTAATGCCTCATATGGGCATTCTTCCCCAGGAGTGATTATGCTGGTAAATGCCCCTATTTACACAAACCCAGACTTTTGGGTCCTGTTTTCTTGCTGGTGCTGCCACTGACCTACACCATGACCTTGGACAAACTACTTCTCCTGCTCCCTCCCGTCTGTCTCTGTCTCGTGAGTGTCAACTGGAACTCTTTATGGTGAGAACAATCTCTATGTTTTTACAGTACCACAGGGGAACCTCAATTTTGGTAGGGCACCAAAACAACACAGCAGAGATCTGTAATAATGTGTGTAAACAGTTTGTTGTTCTACCATCCAGACAGCTGCTATTAGAGAATTCACTGGCTGTAGCATTTTTTTCGTTGGGTTTTTTTTGGGTTTTTTGCATGGGAAAAAGTTAACAATAGGCAAGAATGGAGGGTCATTTCAGGCGACATTCCATCGCTATCAAATATAATAGATTCTGCTTTCTCCATACTTATATCCACCCCAGCACGCCAAGACACATTTCTTCTTGTCTCTTTCATTTCTGGCAGGCTTATTTGCCCACTAAGTAACACTTTATTTAATGCTGACTGTAAATAAGGCCTGAAGGAGCCTTTGCTAATAATTTCTATTTCATGTCCTAATAGGCCCCCTTCTAAAACATGATAGAATTATGGCACTACGCTTGCATTTTCGTCCACAACTTCATTCAAAAGTGTTTATAAAAATAATTTTGCATTACAACTATGGGAAATTTTATGGTTTTGATGAAATCTCAAAACATTGCCTCATTTTTTTCAATTTAGTTCAAATTTGACTTTTTCATTTTTCCATAAAAATTTTGCCCTGACTCAACTGCAATAAATATTTTCCTACTTGGTCCCCCTGAAAAAGGAAAAATCGAAGTCTAAAAAAAAGTCTCTAACATGTTTTCAAAAATATCTTAAGAAAAAACTCTCTTTTATCTCTACACATGCAGGAAAATATTATTTAGGAAATATACAAATGAAATACCCCTATTTAAATCAGTCTCTAGGGAAATGTGTTCATCGGTTGTTTGTTTTTAACTGAAATTCATGACTGGGAAAAGCAATCTGCACTTTAGCTTGCGTCCGTAAGCCCTACAGTAATTCAGAGCCTATTCAGTCCAAAGTATTTTATAAATAAAGAAAAATCACAGGTTGGGAGGAACTGTAATCTTCAGCCATAACAAAATGCTATTCTTTTCCTTCTCACCTAAACACAACCGGGAACTGAAGTGGAAAGCACATAAAAACACGTACTAGGACTGCTAGTGCCTTCTTATCAACATGCAAAGCTTCCCTGAAAGCATTACAAGAAAAATTATAAGTGTCCACTAAATATGGAATCAAAAGATTGTGTGTAACGATTCCCAACAGAGGGGGAATTTCCGGCTCTCAAATTCTGTCTCACCAAGATAGGGAGAGAATGCATAGCAAATGGAGAAGTACAGTACTGGGAGTTGTGTAAAAAGTTCCATGTGCAGGTAAGCTGCAGACTTGAACCAATTCTCCATTTTTCAAATCAGTTCACTCTTTCATAGGAATAATGGCATTTTTTTTGTAAGGGACAGCTTCCATTTACCACAGAACCAATGCAGCCTGCCGTGCAAAATCAAACCTTATGTCACACTAGATTACTGTCCATCATAACCAAAGAAAATGTATTGAACTGAATATATTTGGTTCAGGAAACCTGTATTTTGTCAGCTGCGGTATAGCTCATTGTCCACTAAACAGTACCAAGCCCATTCTGAACAGAGCACACTGTAGAAATGTTTAACCTCCTAATCCTGCACTTGTACACTTGCCAGAACTAAAGGGAGGGTAATACCTGACGTCTAACAAAAACAGAGTTAGGACTGACACTTTCCTGTACCAGAAAAATTCTTTGGGTAAGAGATCATTTATTTCCTGCAAACAGAAAAATGCTAATTATAGCTCAAATCTTCCCTCTTTTTTTCCTCTACCATTTCTTTTTTGTTTTCCTTCCTCCCATCCTTGGTGCATCTTTTCTTCAGTCTTGTTCATCAAATATTTTTTGCCTTCAAAAAATCTCATCAAATCTCTGCATTCTCCTTCATCTGAAAGTTATCTGGCTTGAGAATAATTTGCCTGCCTTCTTTTATGTATTCCAGCTGGAGTTTTTAATAAAGCACAAGGACTCAAGGCTACTGTATTTTTATTAGGAGATGGTGGAAACTTTATAGTGATTTCTATTCACATTCAGCAAATGTTCTTCCCTATTGTTCTACCCTATTTACCGCTCCCAACATCCTATTCCCAAATAGTTTTTACTCTGTAATCCTTCATCTGTTTTGTTTCCTCTTTATTTCTGTCCCTGCCTAACTGCCTGTCTTGCTAGCACAAGCACTTTCTTTTCCTCAGTTTTTCTCTCCATTATTTTTTTTCTGTTGCCCCCATTCCTCAGCCACAGATGCTTTAGGCTCCACTTTCTTACTTATGTTGCAGTTCTTTGAATGTAGAACAAAAATAATCACGGGGGGGGAAAAGATACCACTGCGCTATTCTTTTTAAGTTGGAAATCCATCCTACTAGATGGGAAGAGAGAGCACAGTGTGCCATGAACATCTAAATTCATGTCAGCCGAGGTGCCTCGGCGGGGTTGTGGACAGAGTCAAAATAAAGTAGAAGGTGAGAATATTAAGTTCATTAACAGAGGAAGAATTGGGTCTCGTAAACTGAGGATCCAATCAATCTCACCTCTTACTGACTTCTTTTCAATAAAGGGCTTTAAAGACACTTCTGCTGAGTACAGATGTACACAGGTTCCCGTCTTCTCACAATTCCAAGCTGTGCACCCCTGACATCAACATGCTTGTCTTTGCAGGATCCTATGGCAGCAAAATATATATCAGCTTAAAAACTTAAGAGCAGTCTTTGCCAAAGAATTCTCACCGCATACAGCAGGGTAAGAATTACAAGCAGAAACCACTGAAAGTGAGTAGGAGTTAAATATTAATCTTTTGATATAGTTTTTCAGATGAAATACTGACACAAATTCAGCTTGCAGATAATTTGCACTTTGGCCATTTGGTACATTCTCACCAAGCAAAGGTAGATATTTCTGTACTGTGGAGAGCTTTTAGGAGAAAAATACCCAAACAATAACTTTATTTCATTCAATTGGGAAATTGTATTTTAGCAATAGATATTTCCTTGTGATAGTCAATTATTTGAATGTTTTACCAGAAGGGCCAGCAGTGTTCTGTCACTGTGGGGGCTTGGCATTTCCCATGGTCTCAGACATTCATTGGAGTGAACTGCTGGTTTGTCAGATCTCTAGCACTGCAGCCAAATATTTCCATCCTGCAGATCACATCCTCCCTTCAAGTTCATGGTGAGCAATTTCAGTCAAGCCATTTGTCCTTTTCCTGTTTCTCAAGAAAGATATATGGGTTTTTTTACCTGCGCTGGAATAAGGTGGTGCCAAATGAAAGCAAAAATAGCCAAGCTCATCTAGCTTCTTCTCCTTGGATAGTGGCTGGAAGGAGCCTGAAGGAAGGCAAGGTCCCTTACAACATGTGGAAGAGGGACCAGAAATTTGGCCAAATGGGTGACTCATTCTGCTAGGGATGTAACTTCTATTTCCCATGAAAACTTTCCAGGTTTGGCCACATGAGAAACACTTGAAAACGCACTGTCCCTGCATCTCCAGCATATATCTCCCTAAAGTCCCTATACCTGCTTCCCTCCCAGCTTCCATAGACCTCTGCAGACAGACACGGAATGGCACCTTCCTCCCAGGAAGAGGAGCTGTACAGAGCGGGAGGCAGGGATCACAGGCATGGCAGGAGACGCTGGCACATAACTCTAGCAGTTCTGTGGGGTATTGCATTATCTCTGCAATTATGATACTGCTGGGCTGCTGGGGTGTTGCCCATCACTCACTGAGATGAGGAGGTGTGGAGGAGGGAGCACAAAAGGAGACTGAGGAGTAAAAGAGGGATGTGCCTTGGTTACAGGGGGAGTGAAGACAATACATCAAGGCACTGGTGTTGTAGAAGGAGCCCAGGATAAGTGTTATGGTCTGAAGTGGAGAAGAATGAAATAGGGATCTGGAAATACCTGTGCAAAATGGGACCCGAGATTAAGAATCGACTAAAATTAACAATGAAAAAGCAGCAGTGATGGCAACCAGGTAGTTAAGATGAGCCAACTTGATTTGGAGGGCTAGGCAGGACATGAGAGGAGCCAAAATGGATGAGAACAGAAGGGCACAGAGACATACAAGGGAAAAAAGAGGACAGACCTTTTTCCCTCTGCATGCTGGCTGTAACCCCCAAATTCCTGATATTGACCACTCCTCCATTGTCAACAAAAATCATCTACACCCAGCTGCAAAGTGATCCAGCCCCTTCAAGCACTGGTCCACACAGCCTATTAAAATCTAATGCTACCAGACTCTCCATGTCTCTGTGATAAATAGAAAGATTTCAACCTTGCTGACAATCCATTTGTCAATATGCCATGGGATGACATTTTCAGGTTCCTTTATTTTTTAAAGCTAAAACCTTTTTCACACGTAAATTAAATTAGAAGAACAAGTGGGAAAATTCCATATGATCCCACATTTAAGGTTAATGAGTAATGGGATAATTATAATGAATAATAAAAAGATAACGAGTGATCACAGAGAAGCCCATTACAACTGCGTAGACAACCATTACTCTGTGATTTTATACCTTTGGAACACTTGACTTTGCAACCTTAATGCTTTTTTAACATTGTTTTTGCCTGTGTAATGATATATAACAATCTCCAGACACCATCTGCAGTCTTCGTATTTCCTTTATACCTTTCAAACAAATTTTTATACTGAGTATGAGAAGAGGCAAGTGATTATCTCACTGAGCAACAGCCAGGAGATAGTGAGGGATGCATTTGGTTGTTGCCTCTCTGCACATTCCTAATTCCTATCTCAACAGCTGAGACCATGCTACCAGCTCTTGAGGTTTGTTCATCTTTTTTAAAGCATCTGTTTTTAGGACAGTTTTGTAAAAATTTTCTGATTCTGCAGTTTCTCCCATTGGAGACGCTTCAAAAAACCATTCTGCCTCTCTCATTGGTCTAACCATGGAAGACAAGTTAACAAGGTTTCGGGACACAATTAAATATTTCACTTTATTCAGTTAGGGTTGTGCCTGAGAGCATGGCATCAACCATTTTCTTCATTCCTTTCCATCTAACACTGCACCGATTCACCTTAGTTTTATGTGCTGTCCGTCACTGCTGGACTCCTGCTTAGACACGGTACTAGAAACATCTTTTAATTGGAAAGAGGCATTGCATGCTTACAGACTATCATCATATTTCAAGTTTACTGCTAGGAAAAGCCAATATTAATAAGGGCTGCTTTTGCATTTCTTCAGGCGTTACATATTTTAGCTGCAAATGTCAGCTTTTAGCAAGCTCTTAGCTCTTGTTTCCAAAGCATTGTAATTATAATAATAAATGCCCCGTAGGACTGTCCCAAATCCTTGTCACTCAAGCAACTCTGGGTCACCTTAAAGCCACTGCAAGTCCCTGAACATCTGCATCATTCAGACTGGAATCCTAATGTGTACCATATAGCAACCACTGCTACGCTACCTGCATGCTTATATGCAGGTGGTTCTCTTGGCAGCTGAGATTTCTGTTTGCAATAAAAGGAAAAAACTGTTTGTAGTAAAGAGCAGACACTTTGGGGGGCCAGCTCAGTGAGCTGACTACCTGTGGAGCACACATTCTCATTTCCAGCCGCATGACCCTGAAGCAGTCATTGCAGTCTGAGTGGGAAAGGGGAGTTAACACTAAATAATATTAGATAAGAGTCAATCTCTAGTCAGCACTCTTCAAACAGCAAGAGAAACATGTCTTAGGTGTAAAGTGAGAGATCAAGTAGGAGGAAACAGTAGTGAAGAATGATAGGGCAAATGAAAGACCCTCTCTGCATGCTTCTCTGAATTGGTCTTTTCTATTATTAAGTTCTTGGCTATAAGAGAAAGGTGGCGGATCCTATGCTCTCACTGTCACAGCAAGTCATTTCCTTGTTCTTCAGCATCACAAAGAGCAGTATATGAACTTCACCATACTTATGTATCTATTTTATGCAATAACTTAGTTGCTGCCTCCGTGCATGTAGGAAACACAGTAATACCTAATTGAAGAGTTAGTCTTGTAACAGCACTAACCAGCAAGACAAAAAAAATTAAAAAAAATCAGGTGATGTATGGATACTTAGTTGTATAACTCCTACAAAGATGAATGAAAACAGATACTCTAAATTCCAACATGCTGCATTGAAAAGGACCATCTCTGAACGGAAATGATGGATGGCTCCCTATATACAAACACTTTTACACACATAGCCCATGATCCAAGTAAACTGGTAGATGACAGGGTTCCATGGCACACTTTGGTCCCACAGGACTGTCTGGAAGCAGTTGGACCCGGTTCAGCAGAACTCCCTCTTAAACATCACAATCATATCCTGAACCAGCTATTAAAACCCACTTCCAGCAGTGGACTTTGCAAGCTGCGCAGCCTGCCACTCACTCCAGCTCCCCTAGGAGCCCTACAGTGCCTGTGGCTCTGCTTGTGTGCAGCTCTGGAATACCTTCAGTGCTCAGTCCCCAACTCTGGCCTCCTCCTTAGAGCTGGTGGTTGTTGCACGTCTGCCAGCATGAATACCAGCGCCTTTTGGCTGGGGAAGAGGTGTCATACCAAGCCTGGGATTTCTGGAATATGATACTAGGGTTTCTACATTAGCCTGATGGAGCTTCTAAATTTCCACCTTAGTCACTTTATATAACACAACAGAAAGTATATTAAAAGACAAGTTGCAAAGTGAACAGCTAAAATTTCTGGAGCACCGGAATTAAGACTGCTTATTCCACCTTAACTACATCCTTGAGTCTCTTCATTAGAATAAAATCTGCAGAATTGCATCTAATTCTAATGGGAGACCCCTTGTCTTGTTCTCAGTGTTGAATGGGCATTGCTAACGGTATGACAAAATATTTCATATTTTATTTTCTCATCACTTTTTAATGCCATACCATATTTCCTGTACAGCATTCAAACTCTGCTCTGAAGACAGAATTATTAATGTTTTCATAGACTCTCAAGCAGGTTTTTTTTCATTATAGTGACAGTGTGCTTTGTAACACATGTAAATTTATCTTCCTAATGCCTGAGGAGATGGAGAACTATGTTCATCTCCAGTTAACAGGTAGGCAACCGAGGCACATACAAAATTAACCAGAAAGTCAGCACTGGGTTTTAGTGCACATTTTAAGGAAGGGCCAACATTTTCAGAATACTGTACATCATGTGGCAAAAGCTCAAAGCTCAAGCTTCTGCCAGTCATAAGCCACAAACAGAGTGACCAGTAGCAACAAGACCTTCCTGACTTCCCCTACGAGATCAGCCCACCAAGCTGCAGCAGCGAGCCTCATGGATATCTTGGCAGCAGAGAGACCTTGGCAGGCAGGTGCTGCTCCAAGCCCCAGACCTGCATGCTAATCTCAATATTCTTGCTCAGTAAACTTAATCCTACCCTTACAGCAACTGAAAAGAAAGATTCCTAATGGGAAAGGATGGGAAATCTTAACAATAAGTAGTTCCATCAATCCTTTTCTATATATAAAATTAATGATACTGAATTGTAAAATTATCAGAGAATGAAGCAATAATTTTATGAAATAGAGAGCTAAAATAGACTCCAAAGGATTAACATCCACAGTAGATTATCCCCTCCATACTAAATTGGGTAATGGATTTCTCTGAATAGGATATTTCTTTAAAGCAGAAGCATGAGATATCCTTTTTTAAAAGATCTGTAATATCTTACTTTACATATGCCTTGTGTTTTCTTTTGCTACTTCCTTCAGTCATTTAGAAGTAGTGATCTTGACTGATGGCACAAGTGCATGTTCTTGTTGAGATATCTTAATATAATGGGGAAGAACACACAAGCCACAAATTATCTTCTTTGGAAAGAAAGAGCAGAGGTCTCTGCATGAAAATTTCTGGTCACTAATGGAGTATGGTAGGACACAAGTAGGCAAAAATAGCAGTGTGGTTAAGATACTGGACTAAACTTGGACGATATCTTCTGGTTCCTGGCTCTGCTGCAGACATCCTGTGTGTCCTTGGATAAATGCCTCTTGTGAGGCTAATTTCATTTATGTGTTCGTGTACATAGTAATGAGCCTCATAAACAGCCTATAAATATAATCACTTGAAATAATTTTTAAGGTACAATCTCTCATACTCAGTGAGGGATTTCATATTCTCTTGGGAAATGAAAAAATGTTTTCTAGGCTAAAGGCATGAGACTGGTTTGGAGCCATCTCTATTTCAGTGGCATCTGTGTGCACATTTAAATTTGGCACATGCAGACGATTACGATAAAAAAAGTTCGTATTATTTGCACTATTTCTCATTTTCCTTCTCAGACTGGGATTGTTCCTATTTATAGGAACTCAGACTGTAGGAAGCAAGGAAAGACACATGTATAGATGATGATATCTTTGAAATATGTACTGGCTCCGTGTCCGTTTCGTTCAAAATTCTTGGAAACATCCTGTAAAAATCTGTGTGCACGCACAACAGTTGTGATTATTCACATAGACCCCACTGTAAATTGCAGACTCATATGTACATCTGGAAGTTACACATCTCCACACACAAAATATGCGTAGCTACACAATTCACAAGTACATTTCTACAGGAAGGGTGGTCCTAGAGCAAAGGCAGATCTGCCAAATCTGCTAACCAGTGTGATATTTCACCATTTGTCATGCAAGGTACTCCTTTACTGCTTCAGGGTTTTTTTTAGTGCTCTGGCAGCCTCTGCTACAGACATCCAGAAAGGCCAGGTAAAACACTGCTGCTCACAGCAGGTCTGCATGAAGTGGGCAGTAAGTGCAGTACACCATGGACCCTGGGACTAGCCAGCAAACACAAACCGTGTCAAGGTTAGACTACCATAGTGCTCCCAGTTTTGTTTGTGGATCTCTATTCAGCCCCTTCCTTTTCAACAAGAATGATCTCCTCCAACATATAGCTTTGCAGTTGTTGACCCTCTGTGGCTTAGATGAAGCGTAAAGTATCAGGAAAAAGTAAATTATAAAAGTAAAGTTTTTCAGTCTATATCTATTGTCTGCACCTACTGCCTATGACTTCGTAAAAATACAACTACCTGCTTTCCAAAGTAGACATGCCTTACTTGGGATAGGTCATTATAGAAACCTCTTTTTTTCTTTTTTTTCTTTTTTTTTTTTCCACATTTAACCTAATATATCCAGTTTAAAAGCCATGCATATGCAGTCATTTCTCTATGGATTATTTACAGGCAAAACAGAGTCCAAGTTTGAAAATTCACCCCATCAGGAATACACTTGCCATAAACCAAAGAGTTTAATAATATGAAAGTATAACTGAAGATACTCTTGATGATAAGCCAGGAACTAGTGTTCATCATTAATTTGTAAAGTAACTACTGTTTTCCTTAAATCTCTATAGCATTCCTTGCCTCATGTTACTGTTTTCAAATAACTGGAAATGCCAATACCTTAACGAATTAGACTGCTATGAAATAGTCTAAGATTGTTAGAATATCAAAAAAAATCACAATTCCTAATATAAAAGGGAGCAGGCATTAAGAAAAAATCAAGGACACAAGCAAAAGAGACCTGCTGTCTCCAAATAAAATGCATCTAGGTGCAATGCAGCTAGAAAACCTGTGACTGCAGGTTCTACAAGAGCTGATAATTCCAATGTTATCACTTACATATAATCTATAAAAGCAAGTGCACAACTGTGATAGTTTGATAGTTACAGGGGGTTATTAATATTTTTTTTCCTGGATGGGAGTCATCGTGTATTACAGCTACCTAAGTGAATTCAAGTTCATTTAAGGGCAAAGGTATGTTTCTGGAACTACTCCTGCTGTCTGATCTGTCAAAGAATTAACAGCCCCAGCAGTTAGGAACAGAAGCCTTACCAAGCAGGATCCTTTTGTAAGGGAAAGGAAAGAAGACATGAAATTAAGAACCACTGCCTCTCAGGAACAGCCTGAGCTATTTGTTAAATGCCTTGGCCCTGAGATGTCCCTGTAACAATAAGGCTGTGGCAAATCAAGAATCTTGACACTCCCAAGAACTTGTTAATTCTGGCAAGTAAGTTATGTCTGGGGAGATGAAGTGAAGAAAGTGAGGATGTACCAATTGTCACATTGCAACATCATAACATTATGAATACCGTTCATAATGCCATCAGATACCTTCCAAAAGAAGACTTCTGATACAGCAAAAAACTGCCCCCAGTATTGGCTCATATTTTATTGAAGCTGAGGATATAGTGACAGCTCAACAGTAAACTGCATGTAACAATTACTCAATAACAGGTTGTATAGAATAATTTTGATTGTTTCTTGCTTGTATCCTTCTGGCTTTTTTTTTTCTCTTTTTTTCTTTTTTGTCATGTAATGACAAGGACATTGCTCATGTTCACTGAAATACGTCCAACTATACAAGCTGTGATCAGTAACACATCTACCAGCATGTCACACTGCCCTTATATTGCTATTTTCTATTTTTCAGGGAAATACATTCAAGACACATGCACAGAGTAAATCCAAAATGAGCCTTAAATAATCTTGTTCAGGGCAACAGAGAATAATGAGTGTGTCTTCAATGAGGGGCATAATTACAACAAGCTGTCAAAGGAAACTTTAAGAAGGTTTGGGGGCAGGGGGAATTAAAAGCTATTTACCTCTATCAAAGCAGAATGAATAAGGGTAATGAGTAATAACCCTGAGAAAATGACAACAAAGGGGAACAGTCTCAGCACCATGAGTGGGAAATTAATCAAGTTCCTCTTTTGTTAACAGGTGTTACACAATAAATTCCCTGTGTTCCACCCCGAAAAAGCATCCTTAATACCAGAAAAGAAAAGGTTCTAAGAAGTAAACAAAAAAAATATGCTACCTTGTCCTTACAAGACATCACTGGCAAATGTCTCAAAGCACCTTTTACTTCAATGCAGTAAAAAAAATACCAAAGCTCAGTGTTTCATGGCATTCGGATTTAAAATTATGGGGAAAATCCAGTGTCCTAAATTAACAAGTAGGCAATGGATTCATGACTAGGAGATCCATTTGGACAACACCAAATGATTTTCAGGAAGCACAAGGTAACAGCTAACAAAGCCCCAGTATGCATACTGGAGATAGGCAAGCTTGGATATCTTGATTACATCTACCGCACCTCGGTCCCTTAAGCCAGGGAATACTTAGTTCAAGTCAGAGCAGCACAATGCAGTTGTGTAAACAGAAGACTGAAAATCAGGAGATCCTTAGTTCTAAAATGGGATCCAACTGTGTCCCTTTTTCCTGTCCACAAAAAAGTTAATGAAGCAGCCTAAGCAACCCGCCCTATCCTCCCTCCTGGACAGAAATAGGAATGTATAACTGCCACTCTCAGTGAAGTGCTGGGAAAATTAACATGGATGGATTGAGTAAGTTCACATCTTTAACACATTCTGAAGAAGCAAAAGGCTCCATAAGAATTAAATATTATTGAAATACTGAGTAGAAGATCTTTTCAAGGGGAAATTACTACATTTCCTTTCCTTATGTATCGATTACTCATTAATGCAGCAAAACCGAGAAAGATCAGATTTGACAGTTCTCAAGGAATGATTTTCACTCTTACATATGCTCTTGATTTGACACTACAAATAAAAATGTAATTCAGTGGGCCCCAATCATCTTCCCAAACCACTCCTGAGGGCCACAATTTTAAGATTTTCTGTGCAAATTATCTTCTCTAATGTCCATTCCAGCTTATTCTTATATGTACTTGAGAAATAGCATATGCAAAGATTGTTACTGCTGCTTCTTGTAAAAGTATTTGAGGACAATTAGTTTAGATGCTTATTATTTTCAGAGATTTTGAAATGTGCTTTGCACCTTCAGATTTATCTAAATTTCTAAAAAATCCATTTATATTTATTGAAATAAATATAAAAACATGAAAAACAAAGGCCATTTCTAAGGAAAAAAAAAACTATCGCAAGAGTATCAAATGTTCTGTATGTAAAAGCTAATGTGAATGTCTAAGAGATCAGTGTATTTTACTGAAAAGCTATGGAAAATGCAGATGAAGGTATTATATCAGATCATGGAACTGTGAGTTTAAAAAAAGTTCAGAAAGCAGAAACACAAGACAATGGCAAGGTCATTTCGCCCTTTATATCAAATGACATATTTACAAATTGCAGTACATTAAAGTTAAAAAAAAAATTAAAAGGAAAAACAACCCCACATAAACAAAAATCCCCAACCAATCAACCAACCAAAAAATAAACCAAAACCAAACAACACACCACCACCTTTTCTTCACCTTTTGCACTTAGGCAACTGATGTAGTTGTGTTGAGGGATGTAGGCAGGTGAGTGGCAGTAGGTAATATAAATGAGACTGAATAGGAGGGCAGCATTTGGAAAAGACTCTCTAGAAAGAAATTAGTCATGCAGAGAAAACATGAGAACCCTTCTGCAGAATACAAGGTACTAAATTGCTTTTGAGTTTTGTGCTTCTTTTAGAAGCTATTTGAAAAAAAAAAAAGTTCTTCTAGTAACCATAAATAATTTGTTTAAAAGGACAATGATCCTGTACAAGCAATCTCAGTGTCATAGTCCAAAGAGAAAGAAAGGGTTCTAGAAGGCACAAAGTCCAATTCACTTGCCAGCCAGGCACTTTCCTCCTCCACCTGTTTTGGAGAATCTCCCCCTAAAAACTTCCACAGCTTTTTTATTATGCGGTTTTGCTTCATGGTGAAAAAATACAATTAAGAGCAATGGTATATAAATGTGAGAGTCATAGGCCATTTAGCCCTTAAGTGATATTTCACATGAACATATACAAGTTTTAGATCACGTATTAAATTGCTTTGTTCAGAATAAGACAGGAAAGTTGATCCAATCACACTAAATCCTGAAGCACCAATTTATGTCCGGAAGTACACAAAAAGAAATCTCCTTAACCCAAACTACATGCTTAGAATGCATTCCAAACTTCCTGTGTGTCATTGGCCATGCTGAGCAGACAGGCCTATGATTTCTAATCTAATCAACCTCAGAGTGACTGTGAAACCAACAGCTGCGTCTGAGCAATCGGAAAATAGATACAGAACAAAGGGGAAGACCATCTCGTCAGGGCTTCTCCCTGAAGTGCATAAACTCAACTTCAGTGGAAAGTATAAATATTTCATTCACTATTTTGTACTGTATTTCTCCTGGGATTTGTGCTCCAACTACTTTCTTTTAAAGGTGCATTAATGTCTTCTTTTAACAGCATCCCTTCTAAACTTTTCCCCTTGCTTAATGGGCCTGAAGGGATTAAACCCTTAGCAGAAAAATGCATCTGTTGTACATAACATCACAGTATTAGACTATCATAATACCGACTCATTTATTTTCATTTTGTGGAAGTATACCTTCCCTGGAGAATGATGCTACAGGGTATATTTCCTTCCTGATGCTTCCTTTCATGTATTGTATGATGTTAAGGAGAAACACTTGTTTTCAGACATCAGAAGCCCAAGGCCCACTTTTTGCCTTGCATTTTGAAGCCACATTATGCCAGAAAGGCTGGCCAGAAAAGAGCTCCAAAAATTCTGCCTGTCTCAGTGAACATGCAATATACGTTCTTTGTGCTTGTCACAGTTCTGGACACTGCCAGACAGAACTGACTTAAATTTGCTTTTGATTTAGGTGACCTCCTTCCTGTGCATCAGTTCAAGAAAACTGAGCTTAACATCTCAGCAAGGTCAGTTGTGGTCTAACTGCTTGAACACACACCATAATAGTCAACACCAGCCCAAACAATGGTGCCATTTGTCTTGTATTGGGCAAGGCTTTGTCTACGCACAGTTACAGCTTCCGTAGTCCTTTGGCTTCACATTAAATAGGATGCCCTGCAAGTGCATCATAGCCTCCACCAAGACCAGGTCTCCAAAACAGCTTTGAAATCAAGAAATTACAGGGACTACAGGTAAAAACTGGTAACTACTCTCAGTTACTTAGGTAACTTAGCTTTGGCAAACTTGGCAAAATTTATAGTTCATCTGAATGGAAAGATGTTACTTCATCTGTAAACTAACTTCACTTTAATCCAGAGAAAAGAAGTTGTGTATATTTTGTGCCAGAATCAAACATAAGATGGATATTTTTCTGCTAGGTCAAGAGAAGAAAGATAGTCTTATGCAAAATTTTCCAGGGGCAGTTTTAAAGAAACTGTTTTTCGAACTGAGTGGAGAAGGATGTTTAATTCTCCTAGCTAACATGATAGTGGTCAGGAGTAAATATAGAGCCAATGCTTAATGGTTCAAATGGAGATGCTGGCAAGGAGCTGGTTTGAAAAGAGATAGATCTGCAGAGGTTTTGACTCAATATTAATCTATGTTGAACTGAAAACCCTAAGTGCTGGAGAGGGAAAAAGCACCAAATTTTCCTGACTGTTTCTCCATGCTAGCTTTTTTGCAGTATCCTACGCTCTTCCAGGTTTAAAGGCAGTCATCAGTCTTACCTTAACAGAAAATTAAGATGTCTGGTAAATAACTAAGGCAGAAGATGAAGGTGTCACTCAGTCAGAAAGTAGATTATGCAGCCCGCAGTATGCTTGTAATGAGACAGACTTCCTCGAGTACACAAGTGTGTTAATCAATAGTTAGGATCTGTCTAAACGAGTAACAAGCTTCACCTTTTGAGAGCTCATATTATCCAAGAGAGGGGTTAACGAACATTAGCACAAAACAGAACCGTGGTTGCAAAATCCTAAAATGACAGGCAGAGGAAAATAACACCAACTTGGAATCATTGCAGGCTTAGCCGCTGAACGGTGCTGAGAAGGGCACACTCCCTGTTGACTGAAACTAGAGATGAATTCAAGCCACACAAATTCCAGCTCAATTTCAGACTTGCCATTATTTTTGCAATCTTGCACAAATCAGCAATCTTCTGTGACTGGACTGCCCTTGCTGTCCTTTTTCTCAGTGCAGTGAAATAGTCTGCTCTGCCTAATGCACAGAATTACTGAGGAAGAAAAGGGGGCTTCTTCTCTCTTTCCACGACTTTCCTGTTTACTAAAGCTTTCCCTATTAGCCAGGAAAGGTAAATGCATTTGACTTCCATATTGCAGCAATGTATGGTTGCATAATCTTTCAGTCTGGTCAGCCTTCCCAGTTGTCTTTCATCTTCCCTGCACAGCATCTGTTTTTCAAAGACAACAGATTCTCCACTGTTGTCCTGGGACAGTGCTGGGACATCTTCCCTGAGGAAGACATTTTGTTGCTGTTTTGCTTTGTGTAAATTAGCAGTGACATCTTCTGAGATTTTTGCTAAACCTTTGGGGCTGTTTTTCCTTTGTAAGGTGTCTGACTAAAGTGTCAGCTGTGTTTTCACACTGGACAGCCAACACATACTGTTTTGTTGGTGCTTTCATTATGCTGAACTATGTAGAAACCAATGTACAGTGTGAAAGGCAGAACATAACAGAACTGTATTATTAGCATCAGCCTCTGAAGCATTTTCATGCCCATTTATCTCCGAATATGGGTGGAATACCTTAGTCAGGGTGGCAACCGTTACTACATTCTTTTTTCCATATCACTAGTACATGTGCAGCAAAAATACATAGCCCTATTGTGAGATTTTGTGGTCTGTTTTACTTTACTCTCAGCTAATAGCTCTCATTTGTTTCTTGACATCATACTATATCTAATGTGGAAGCTCCCGAGACTAAGAACTTTACTAGGACGTAAAAATTGACTATTTTTGGTTCTTCCTCCATTATGGAGAAATGTTCAATTAGAAATCCCCCAAAGGCACCAAATCTTTAACGTTTGGCATCTTGGCACTTTTAGAAAATTAAACCATTTTGAATAGTCTCTTGTTAAGCATTGAGGATCAAATTTGCTTATCAGTTTTAAAACTATGGATACATATCTCTCTCTCTCTCAAATTTCTTTTACATCCGTAGAGCTATCCACACTTCTAATAAATCTGAGATGGATCCAAGACTATATTGATCTTCAGACACTGCCTGTGTATATTAATCTCCACTATTTTTCTCAGAGTGTATTTCACTCATTGACAAGGTAATTGGACCACTGGGCAGGAATAATGCTACAACCACAACTGTTTCCACAGAAAGCCCCTTTCTGATTGCATTTTAAGTTACTTTTCCCTAAGTCTCTCTCATCGATAAATGTTGACATTTTCGCAGCAATGGAGGATTACCTGAATCATACAGAAAAGGAATATATGAAATTACCAGGCACTTGTAATGGCTGGACAGAAAGGTTATAAAAGCAATAAGCACCTGAGTCAGGTAAAAGGTTTGACTATTAATGTAATGTGGGAATATTCACATAAGTATTCTGTTCTAGTAAAATCTGAAATAAACACCACCATTCAGGTTGCGTTTCAACTTGTCAGGCTGATCAAAACAGAAGATGTGCATGTGAACTGAAAATTAAGAAGGAAAAAAACCATTCCATCGGGCAGTAATATGTAGTTCATCTTCCAAGTGAGGAAATAATGACTCTGCATGTGTGCCTTTCTGTGGGATGAAGGCCACAGCTTTTGTGAAACACAAAGGTAAGACTGGAAGTTAGATTTGGTTTCTTATCCCTTAAGATGGCACATAACAACAGCTATCCTAGGGATTTCTAACAGGAAACAAAGGCTGAAAACTCTCCATTTCGAGGTAACACAGAAGATAAACTTGAAAAGACTGCATCGGTATTGGGTCAGTCAGACTAGCATCCCTCTCACTGCAGGCACAGTGTTAGCCCAATTTCCTTCTCCCCAAAAGCCAGAAATCACCAGGTGGTGATGTATGCCATGCTTCGACAGGAAGATCATTTCATTATACTGCTAGGGTCAAATTCTAAACTCAGATGTATTAATATAGAGCTACTCCACCAAAACCAGAAGAGCTGTTTCAAATTATTAAGTAAAAGAGAAATTCCAAACTTCACCTAGATATAAGAAGACCATTATTTTATTTTTTTGCACGTATACATAACTATTTTACAGGCCAAATGTGACCTTAAATTCCAGGAGACCTCAACATGCTTATATCCCATAAAAGAGAAACTTGGCCTTCCTACATCCTCCTCTGTTCTCCTATCAGATCCTTGCCTGATTTCCCAACTCATGATCATTGCTCTCCAAACCTTCTCCCTCCCAACCCACCTCCAAGCACTGAGATAGCAGGACCTGGAGTCTGAAATGAAATTCTACAAGCCTGCCTCGTGCAAGGCGAAGTCAGATGCTGAGCAGCCAGATCTTGCTAAACTCCTGCTAGCTGCCTTGCACAGCAGCAAGTGCGTGCAAACCAGCTGATTGACAGTGACTGGCTCCTGCCTCACGCATGGACTACTGAAATTTAAGGGCAATATATCTATATAGTAGAAAAGATTCCTTGGAAAAAGGATTCTCTTAACACTTAGTAATATGGCAGAATTGAGAACCTGTGTGTCCTTTTGATTCAGATTTAAAATGTTTAGATTCCATTTTGGAGAAGCTGCATGATGTAAATCTCCATTTCCCCCTTCCACAGTTTAAACCAATAAATTCACAGAAACCTGATCACCTACAGACACATAGTTTCCGTCTTTCCTCCTACGTAGCTGTTAAAGTAACCAATCCTTCTCAGAGGGAGGATTTCATGTTGCTCAACTATTCCCATTGCTCTTGTCCCTTAGCAATTCTGTAAAGAAGACTTTGCTTAGAAATGGTCATTTAAATTGACCACCAAGAGTAATGCAGTTTTCACCTTTCCTGAAGACAGTAATTGATTTTATTTCATTACAAATTTCATGCAAGCTATATTTCTGCATAGTCAACCTTCTAACCACTCTCCACACAATCTCTTTTCAAAAAAAATCCTGTATTTGCCATACCTAAGGATTATACCAAAATTTGAAGTGATTTGACAGCAGACAGCCACTAGCCAAAAAAAATCATTTGAAACTTCAGAAGCTATAGAAATTCATTGTTTCTTTTAGCTGATTATAAGCTTATAGCTAAGATTATACAAAACAAACTTTAATTATTGCTGAAGAGCAGTAAGAGTATAAATTCAAGCTGTGTCTCACAGAAAAAAAAATTAAACTATCTATAAATAGTATCTCAAAATAAAATGCACTAGCTACACTGTGCTAAAAATAAATGATCCTGCTATTATTCTAGTGAAATATTTTATTAAATTTCCTAAAATGCGATCCAAGGCTCCAGGATTCACCCCCACCCAGTAAAGCTGGTTAGAGAGAGAGCAGAGACAGCTCACAACTACACAGGTACCAGAAGAAATCCTACATTTTACTTGTGAAAAAGGACAAAATAGTTCTCTGCGCTGTGTGAAAACATCCTCTGCTCATTTTAACAGCAGTCAGACCACTGCAAGACATCCAAAAAACCTAACTTCCAATTCAAGCAACAGGTTTAAACCCACCAAAATATTAATTTTTTTTCTTCTCAGCAAGCATAAATAAGCATTGCTAGAAGACAACAAATAGACCAGAAGCATAGGAAATTAGAAAAATCTTCAGGCCATTAACAGTTACCAAATACTATGACTTACCTGTAATTGGGATAAGGAAGTCAGACACTGCCAAAGGCTGAAAACTATTTTACTGGAAATGTCACTCCAGAGGTGTGGTGTTAACAGCCTGTCCTTTGCCTCTGGCCTGGCCTGAGCCTGTCTTGGTGCTCCTCCATATCCACAGGCACTGCCAAGAACTTCTCTCCATGGCACCTGGATCAGGTCATTACGGTTGAATTGACCTTGCTTGCTCCTGAAGCCCCAGGATGTCCAGGCATGCATATTTCAGATTGTGAAGAGAGCTAACTGATGGAGCACTGAACAGTCAACATTTTGGAACTGATGGAAATACAGAACTTGCCAGTGTCCAGGAAGGAAAGATTATCTGCCAAGGATCAAAATTACGATCAGAATATAAGGCCTGTTTTGGAAAGTGATTTAACCAAAATTTGGCCCATACAAAGTAACTATCATCTATAATTAATATAAATGTTGAGTATTACTTATTTTATTTTTAATTCTAATTGTGAAATTTATTAGTTATTTTCCCTACAATTTAAATTTTAAAAACTGTTTTCCTTTACATACCTATCAGCACGGACCATTGTCCATCTCACAAAATATTACATTGCTCCAAAAAGAAAGAAGAGGAAGATAACAGATATACTGGGAAATGTTTACTTAATGTGACAGTGCTCTCCATACTTTGACAACTCAGTCAGGGGTTCTGATGACATACTCCAAATCACACGCAACTTTTTGTTCAAAACCCAAGGACTTTGTTAGAGTTCAATTTTTTTCAGAAAATAACAAGGCTTTTTAAAAATATAACACATTCTATTTTATTTTTATTTTAATAATGTCCTCTCAGATTTCAAGCTGTTTGTTAACACCTGTGAAGGTGGTTGTACATAACCCCAAGAGTTATTGATGATTAATGAAATACTTCTCTGGAAAAATACAGAAATATTTTCAGTTCAAGTGTTTGTTCAGATGAGAGGTTTCAAGTCAGTTGGCAGCACTTCAGTAAAACCTCAGAAAGCACTTGAACCCTTCTACCACCTTAGCTACTCAATTCCTAACCCTTCAGCCCACGTGGATCTTGACTTCAGTTTCGGTACAACTAACGGGTATTACAGCTTTTAGTCCTTGGGGCAGTGTCTCGTCCACTTCAAATGCTCAGAAAAAAAAGGCGTCTGAACACGGGAAAGGGAATAATGTCATTTCCACCAGAAAGAACAGTAATCTCTCTTTCTAAGGGGATCCTCACTCTCACATGCAACAATTAAGTATTCTTTCTCATTTTGCACCAGTAAGTCAACTCCTAGTTGGAATTCTAATCTTGGTCCCCACTAATTGTGTATTAAATTGCCGAAAACACGTTTTCCTACTGTTCCTCCAAGGAACTGCCTAAGGGAGGAGTTCTCCACAAAAAACACTGAAAACAATTGTTTTTCCTATTTGTCCTTAGAACTGCTGCGATTCCTCCAGAAACATTGATAGTTTAAAAAGAAACGACACTTCGGGCTCAGAAAGCACGTCACCTGCATGCTCTTGGAGGCTGGGAGAGCAGCAGTGTCCGGCACTGCAACTTTGCCCTGCTCCATACCATGTCTGAAGACAACTGTATTGTCACTGGTGAGAAGAGGCAACTGGGTAAGACAGACCCTTGTTTTGCTCATCTTACATTCCCGTGCCAGCAGTTGCCTGTAGCCTCAACCAACACCACTGCGCGGCTTCTTCGCGCTACTCCTCTCGTCCTGCCGGCGTGCTGCCCCTACTGCCAGCCCAGCGTTTCCTTGTGGCCTGCATGGCCTCTTTTGCTCTTTTCGAGTTCAGCCTGGCGAGGGCACCAGGGCCTCTGGCTCTGAATTTATGAAAACAAAGCACAGCAACAGCCTCAGGGTAATTTCTCACCAGATAAGCAGGCTGTCTTTGAGGTAATATTTTGAGATACAGCCGCAATCTTCCTTGCAAACCTCAAGCTTTCGGAGAGAACTGGGGAGTCCAAGCACAGGGAATGACAGACAAAGCCACCACAGCGGCAAACGAGTTGTTCCTGCCCCTTCACTGGCAGAAACTTCCAATCCTGCCCAGATTACCCAAGCCAAATCCACATGCCCTCAGCTCTGCACTTTGAAGAACATCATGGGAAAATGCCTCAAAACGGAAAGAAAAAGTCTGAAGCATAAACTGGCAGATCCATACTACTTGCATGAAAGTGAAGTGTAGAAAAAATGTTAATGTACATATTTGGGGAGTTATAGTAGAGACCATTATTTTAAAAGCTGGTTAAAATTGTTACTCTCTCATGGAATTACTAGTGAACAGCAGGCAAAACTAAGGTTACTTTTTTGAACTCTCCTTCAAAAAATAAAAATTCTTCACTTTTTTTTTTAAAGTGTCCGATGTCTAATAGAAATTCAGGAAGGTAACTTGCTGTTTTTAGGATGGTAAACCACTGTAAGAAATATTTAGACAATTACCTTAAATTTCCCATGGCATCAAATTCTCAGGGCCATTCCCTTTACATGTTTACTTAGATTTGAAAGTACAGTTGTGCTGGTGGGTGGCTTCCATAGTTCCCTCAGTTTGCTGCTTACTTACAGCAAATTGAGCTCAAATAGAAAGGGCTTCTCCTTCTGAACCCTGAAATTAATCCTGATAGATGACTACGGCTCATTATTAGTAGTTTAAAAAACAAAACCAAACAAAAAACCCCACCGCCCTCCCAAGTACAGCATCTCCTTCTTGTAAGGCAGGATGTCCACATATGCAGGGAAAGGTGGCTCTTCAACTGGAATGAACTGTCATATTAATGGAAAATGGAAATTTGCTGTTTAAATCTGCAGCTGATTTCTACATCACCTGAAACATTACAAATTGCATTTCTCATTATGAAGGAAAACAAAATCACTTGGGAAATTAGTTTTACTTCTCACCTTTTTTGTGTTAAAAGCAGAATGTAAAAATCTGAATTGAAAAACAGGAATAATTGACAGACTATTTCACCAGCTAAGGGTTATTATGGGAACGCATAAAACTGGACAAGTATTCTAAATTCATCCTATAAAAAAAAGGAAAAAACCCTTTTTTGTTTGTTTTATGCAGGTATAAAATAAAAATCTTTCTCTCCTACAGACTACAGACTTGAAAAGACACTCTAAAATGTTCTGTTAAGATCTCACTTATCATCAGTGCTGAATTCAAATGAGTTTCAAACATACTGAACTATCACTTTGCAACATATTACTTACCCAGGATTACTTTAATTTTCATCCAGTGCTACTAAAAATTCAGCTCTCCTCCTCTGCCACATCGTTGTGTACATAATGAACTTTATGATTTCTTACAGGCACAATCTATTGCTTTTGGTTTGACTTTCAGGTAGCTTTCCCCAAGTCATTTTTCAGCAAATGAAGAAAGTCTAAATAAAAGAAGTTTCCTGATGAGATTTGGCATCTTATTTTATTACAAGACAGGATACTTGGGTTTTTAAAAGATTAATGTGTTGAATAGATCTTTGCAGAGCATATGCTTCAGAAGCACTCACCCTCATGTCACCTCTAATATGTCCAACACCACTCTTTTGGAATTAAAAAAAAAAAGAAAACAAACAAAGAAATAAAACGAAAACCCTGTGTAATTTCTGTTAGTCATAGATCAAATTTGTGGAGGCTTCCACAGGTCTGTGGAAAAAAGACTTCACTGACCAGGTCAGATTTCATTTGATTTTGGACTTTGTACTTTGACTTTCAAAGTGAGAGATCAAAGATGTTGGGGGAAAAAATATCCCAAATGCCACAGGGTGATCCATGTGGGGAGCCACCCTCATCTCTACCTCAGGCAATCATCTCTATGCACATGGGTTTAATGCTGTCTTAGAACTGACAATAGTTTCAAAACATCAGGATGGCTAATGGCAAGTATTACTGCATCATTCTGCTTAGGGGGTAAAATGCTACAAAAAAAAAAAAAAGGGTAAGTAATATCTTCTGGTCCATTTAGCGAGGTGGTAGGTAAGAAGAAACATGAGTGCCAATCCCAATAATGCTCCTCATCTAATTTTGTTCCACCTTAGTTCTCCTAAATTGTAAAGGAAATGTTCCCCCATTGAAATACTGAGGTTAACTGCTAATACTTGTAGGATGCTGCAGAATCCTTGCAGTAATTAATCTGAAAAATATCGTAAACCAAAGTGCAGGGAAACATCACATTTCCTGAGTATAGAGCCTGGGCTTCTTTGAACAGCCTGTGTTGCCTCAAAGGGGACAAAAGCAATTTTCAAACAAAAACAGTGGTGAAAACATATCCTCAGCAACTATCAAAATAATTTCTAAAAATTAACAAAAAAAAAAACCAAAAAAAAACGTTAAAGTAAGCGAAAGAAAACAGCAAAGGTATTTCCATGAGACAGAGCTAGGTGCTGAGAGAAGAGTTGAGGGATGAATTCCAGCTTTGCTCAGCTCTGTAAGTGGGTAGTTGTATTAAATATACTTTATTCCAGCATTTTTAAGCATTCTGAACACTTCCAACAAAATAGTTGGAAATAAGAACTATCCACAACTGACAGAACAAATGTAAGCAACAACAACCATACAAGCAATTATGTAAAATGTGTCTAGGGAATTTCCTTCCATCAACTGAGAAAACAACACTGGAGAAAACCATATGGGGATGGAGTACAGCATGAAAATATTTTAACTGTTGCATCAATAGGAAAGCGTGAGGATTTTTCTTAGATGCCATTTCTTAGAGACTATGCATTTGTCCTCTTTACCAATTGCAGGAATACTGTTATTTTTACATTCGTGTAATTTAAGAGCAGATATAGATGTGAAAGGTGAATTTTCTAACCACACTGAAAAATATTCCAAACATTACTACTTGTCCATTCTGGAAGCGATGCAGCAGAGTACTATCAAGGCAGCTTCTTAAAATGAATAGTGTGACTGCCTCAATCCCCACACATCCTGGAAAGCTAGTTTACGATCATGCAGTACAGCAGGAAAATTATTGTTATGTTACAATTTTATTTATAGACTTTATTTAATAAAACACTACCAAGATAAAGATTTTTTTTCTCCGAACTTTTAGATTTAGATTGACCTATAATAAAAGTGAATCGTTGGTAGGATTTCATTTAGTGAGATTTGTAGTCCTTTAAGGATTTATCAAAATATTCAGTGATGTTAATGTCTACAGTAATTAATCTCAGGAAGGCTCTTTTTTGTTCTTGGGATTTGAGGTTTTTTTGTCTCCTTGGGTTCATTTGCTTTTACTACTGCACATCACTCTCCCCTTCGATGCACAAATTCCAATGCAAGCAAAGTGAGTAGCCAAAAATAAGTTCATTTGCAGGGGTACAGTCCCATTTGCAGGTTCTGGTCTTTGGATTTTTCATGCTTTGCTGAGCACTTCATTTGGGTTGGCAGATCTGGTGAGTCATATGGCGACAATTCTCATTTTCTGCAGCATCTGAAATGACCACGCATGGCATCACTGACAGCTAAAATTAGGTATTTGGCAAAGCAGTCCTAGGAACTAAGGGCTTGATCAAGTTGCCTAATTATAGCTGCCTAGTGCCATTTGAGATGCCCTGGAGTATCCCCAGCAACCACAGAGACTGGCAGGTATCACACAAAACCTACAGGAGACCTGTGGTCCTCCAGAGCGGGAGTTGTAGGCAAGGAAGGATAACCCCATGACATTTCAAAGGGCACAGGACCTTTTGTTTAGACTCATTTAGGAACTGAGCACTATGTGCTTGCCACCGGGATATTGAAGGCATCAATTCTCCTGTCTTAGCTTGTTCTTGCATCACATTCCACCTCTTTGCAGATGGGTGCATGAACTCTCAGTGTTGCTCTGTGACTGCTCTCTGGCACAGAGCACAAGGAATAAAAAATTATGAAAATAGGTCTGAGCGAGCGTTAATTTTGCTGAGGTTAAAGGGTTGGTGGAGAACCTCTTCCAGGGAGTGGAAGGGAGGGCTCGCATACTTTCTCCATATTCATCTCATCGCTGTTCACTCAGAGGAAACAAAAAAGAGATCTGCTTAAAGAATTGTTCATGTTAGTTAACATTGTGTCATGGGTTTTCCTTGGAGGTGTCCAAAGCAGAATCCAGTCTTGCTTAATTTGTGAAATTTGACATGATTTCAGACTGGGGTTGATAAGGTTTGTGTTTAGGGAGTCTTGATGGCATCTCTAAAGACTGTAATTCTTCATCCACCTCTCTTTTCTGACAAGATTGTATAAAAGTAGAATAAAAAATTGCTTTATTCTTCTTCTCCACATTAAGCAGAAAATGGCTTTCTTGAGAGTATGCATTTGCACTGGACTCAAGAAAACAGACCCCTGCAGAGCATGAAATGACACTGGGGAATATATTTTCCTTGACATACCAGGCATTTTTCATCTGTCTGAGGCAGCTCTCCACCATTCCCTCTCCTTTTTATTTTTAACATAGTTATGCAGTACCTCATATCAGCACTCATTCTTATATTCTCCTTAAAAAGAAAATGAGTGCCAACAGCACAGAGGGACAAATAATGCTTATCATAATAAAAACATTATGGTCTCAAGGAACCAAGAACTATTTGGAAAATAGTATGAAAAATACAATGCTCATATAGTTTCCCAGTGCCCAAAATTTCAAATTTACTCATGAAGGTGTAAAATGTTTCCTAGAAACCTGCTGAAATTACATGAAATCTAATAGTTTGATGCCCAAGGCAGGGCTAATAAACCTTCCCTGCTTCAGCCCAACAGTTCAACTGCCTGAATAAACAATACTCAACAACTACCACAGCTCAAGTGTCTCCTGAATATTAGATCCTTATCTCCAACAAAATAAATCTCATCGAGGCCAGTATTTATACTGACTGGCATATATTTCTGTTCAGATCAGCAATTTAGTGGTTGTTTTTTTTTAGTCTGAATCAATGTACACCGGTCTTTCACTTTTCTGAAAAGGAAACTGCTTCTAAACCTGCTTTCTGCATTAACTTGATCTGCTCAACTGCACAATAGATTGGTTAAGACGATTATTAGTGATATGACTGAAGGTATTCGCTCACCATCATTATCAAATAGTGCATTCAGAGCACGAGCTAGAAATAGCATGCTTAAAGAGTGGCTCAAATGGAACAAATGTTTAAAACTAGTGCGTAGTTAATGAACAAGGATATTCACTGAAGTACTTCTCAGTCAGAAACGGAGATAAAAAGCTTGCTGCTGAGTAAAGATAATTTAAGATATTTCAGGACCCAGTGTAGATTGGTGGTGGCATGAGAGTCATGCCAGGAGTCCCTGGCAGTCAGTGACTTCTGTGGGGTGAATTGTCACCACATGGCACAGCCTCACAGGCCTAAATACCACCTTGCTCTTGCTTCCATAGAGAAGCCCAGAGGTTGTGGAGTGTCCCTCACTGGAGCTATTCCAGAACCACCTGGTCACAACTCTGTGCCATGTGCTCTGGGATGGCCCTGCTGGAGCAGGGAGGTTGGACCAAATGACCTCACTGTGGTCCCTTCCAACCTGACCCATTTGGTGATTCTATGAAGCCTGGGAAGCACAGTTACTAAGGCATAGATTGAATGAATACACCCAGATATGTTTTGTTAGAGTTGGTTTGGTCTCATTTTAGTGTCTAAAAGCTTACACATTCATTTTAGTGTCTAAAAGTTTTAGTGTCCTAAAGTTTGAACCATTATAACTCTTAGTCATGTTTTTATGAAAACAGGATCCAAGAAAATATCTTCAGCTTGACTGAAAAGCACATCACAAATTTATGTCATCTTAATATTAAACCAAGGAAACTTTGTATTTGTTTCAATATTAGAAAATTATGAAGTATAGAAATATATTGATACCCTATTTAATACATATCCAACTTTTAGCAGTCTCAAATAGTTTAAAGTAATTCTAGATAGAAGAGGTAAGATCTGGAGAATTTTAAAATATAGGTTAGCCTCTCAGACAAGATTTTGAACAGATTTTAACCAATTACATTTGGATTAAAAAGATCGTGTATTAATTTATTTATGTCTTATGCTTCAGCTGGTGTCTTAAATCTGTCATAACGCTATAGAGAAGAAAAGTATTTAAAATGGATAGAGATGGGACAGTTAGGAGAGAAAATGAAAAGTTTATGAACTGATCTCATATTCCTACACTGAAAGAAAAAAAACACACTTCCAGTTAAAACCCTGTGGCACCTTGCTGCAACTATCACTTGAGTAGCATCTGGCAGTGTCAGGTAGATTTTCTTGAAGACTTAGATCTTTTGGCTTCTAAAAGAACAAATAACCCAAACCAGTCTTTTTTTCTGAGTCACCACAGCAGGATTAAACAATCTGTACGGGGAAGCAGATTTTTCAAGAAATTTTTTATGTATGACACTAGAGAAATGATGTGGCATCTGAATCACTAATATAAATCTGTGAAAAGGTTGCTTTATTTGCTGTGTGTATTGTTTAAAAGTAAATACACAGAGAGTCTGACAATTTGAATCTTCTGTTTATCTGAGAAACTGTACACCTATTCCTTATACTTAGAGAGAGATTTCCTGTCAACATTCATGAATTTCTCTCTTGACCCTGAGCAGCAAGAGAAGCAGCCTGAGATATATTGCAAAGGCAAATGTTTAAAGTTTATATCAATATACACGTGGGACAAAGGTAATTTACTCAGTGAAGGAAGAACCCCCTGCTACATTTAATCATGCTCAAGTACATGGGAAAGTGCCCTTAGAGCTGTTGTTTCTCTCTGCCTTTTTAACTCAACTACTGAGAAGCCCTTTTCTTCTCATGAAACACCTTAAACCCAAAGCCTAATTAAACTAGTAAAACAGCATTAAACCTGGTGGGCAGACTTATCTCCAGTTGCTACAGTTTGCAATTAGATTTTGGGTGAGGGTACAGGAAATCAATGTTACGTTCACCCCTTAATGAGAACATAAACACTTCCATATTAAAAGATTATTTTCTTAAAATCCCCACAGGTAGGCAGGGGATTCTTTCACCTGCGAAAGAACAAAACACAGGGAAGAAAATAGTGGGAAGCAAAACAAAAGATCTCTTTGCCTCATGTGAAAAAGGTATTTTCCTTTCCCCCACGATCTCAAGAAAAGCCAGATGAGGACAGAAAAGAACAGTATATATACATGTGGTCAAAGCAACAAGGTCAGGGCAAAACTCAGAGCCATTCTGCCTCTTTAGAACCACCAGAATTAGGCTTGCTTCAGTGTATTGATACAACACATAATAGAGACACAAAGACAGAGAAGTCCATGTTGGCATCAAACACCTTTTAACTACTTTTAATCATCAATGAATACAAACTGGGATGTCTTGGTTGAGGCCAGTGGGACCTCAACCAGAGGATCACCTCTGACCATGTGAGAGCTCGGCTGATTGTATTCTCTACACAGAAAGAGCAAATGTATACTTTGGGACTTTTATAGAGGGAAAAGCAAAAGTGAAATATCTGTGGGAGACATTCTGCACAGCAATAGAGACTGGAATCTGCATTATAAATGCCCAATATATCAACAAGGAGCCTCACACTCAGCTGCAGGTCTGCTGATGCCAATGCCATCACTGAACATTACTGTAGTTAAGCACTTCATTGAAGAAACCTTCCCTTCCTTGCAAAATTTACGAATGGTATAATGCAGGAAAAAAGCTTTTCCTTACAGTATGTAATTTGTACAGAATGGCTCTCAAGTTTCTCCTCCAGTTCCCTGTTTGGACCAACAACTCATCCCTTTGTGATCACTAGCCTTGTTTGCATCTGCTTTTCAATTCCATTTTATTCACTGTTGTTTAAAACAGAAAGAAGTATTTTCATTTTGGATGTCGAAAAATTAGATGGTTTTATTCTTCCAGACATGTGACTTCTAAAAATGTATAGGGTCAGTTTAAAAAGCATTCATTGAGTGGGAATGACATCTCTGTCGGGTCTTGAGTTTTCTTGGGGGATTTTGGCAAGTGAGGGGCAGGGTATTGGGTTTTTTAGGACAAATTTAAATGTGGAAAAGAAAAGTCCTTAAGAATGTTATAGCTAACAATGCAAGTTCACTTTTGCTGAAAGAGATTATATTTAAGTTTTTTCCTTCCTTCTTTATATTTGACATGTTGTTTACAGACAGTTTAGCTGTTTTCCCCAAAACATAATCTGATTGGAATTTTTCTTTTTGTGCGGGCTTATTCTTCCTTTTTCAGAGGAAAAAAAATCATTACACTTCCCCCCCCAACCCCTTTTTTTTGGTCTTAAATAAGGAAAAATATTTTCAACCATGCCAGTTACTCTATCCAGACAGACCACCACCAACACAGACATCCCTAATGAGGTTAACAAGACTAGAAAAAGGTGTTTATTCACATGGAACATCTTACTATAAAATATCAAAATTGGATATAGCCATTCAAATAATTTAATTTATTTTTAGTCAGTTAACAAGATTTCAATGCTGGTTGCCCTTTAAAAAGCAGTTATTCATGAAGCCATGCAGCTTAGCCATCACAAAAGCAATAACATGCTTAGCTTTCTTTTATTAATGTTATGTGAATTTATTTTTGTTTTCTGCTTCACTAACATTTCAAGAAAAACAAAGTGATTGTCATGTGGCGCACTCAGTCCTGGAACAGCAGCACAGCTGTTTATTCCCAGATTCTGAGCATTTTTTTACATCTACACAGCAGCTTGCATTTTCTCTGAAGGGAGTTATACATCTTACCATAAGCAGATATGGTTTCCATAGTCAGTTTGCCTATTGTATGATATTTGGCTGTAGGAACAACGAATTGAATGCTCGTCCTCTTTCCATTGCCCCTTTTACCCTGAATTACCTCTTCTGGTAAAAAAGTGGGGAGGGGTATAGAGGGGGGTGTGGAGGGGGACCAAAATAAGTCATGGCAAAGAATCACAAAATTACTCCGTTTCACGTTTCAGAAAAGTCAAGATGACCAAACTTCTGCTTCAGACACCCTCTACTGGAAAGCATCAAGTTTATCTCTCTGCTCCTGATGTAACTGAGCATGCGGGAGGAAGCGGGGAAACATGAACATTTAACTGCCAGAAACGACTGGTATCTATTCCATAGACCATTGTCTTGCATTTTGTGGGAGGAAAAGATTTGATGAATAGGCACATCTGACTCTTTTGACTATGAAGGAGCAAAAAGGACTCTATTCAAAATTATATAACAGCATCCCCTTAGCATTACACCAGACCTCATAGTTTTCTTTGGAAAGGTGCGAATGTCATAAACTTATCAGCAAGTGAAAATAGGGACTGAAATGAAAAGACTTTACTATGATACACACAAGCAGTAACCCGACTTATTTGCCCCACAGGTGGGAAATTTTTTTTTTGAAACTTGAATTAAATATCTTTAAAATAAATCTGTTCATTTTGTGTAATTCTCAAGCAACAAGTATGATGGGACAAAGCTGCTCTGCAGTTCTACGTGACCACAGCTAGAAACTGTTTATTTATCCAGTGCAGAAGTTTGTTCTGTAAGCAGATCTCTTCTATCATTAAGTTATTAATTATCTATTGAATATATTCAGTCTGGGCTGAAACCCCTATGTAGCTTGAGTGTCTTAACTCAGTGGTGGGCAGCTTTGCTCTTTAGGAAAGGGTGAGAACTTTCACTCGTCAGAAACAGATTCTGAGCTACACTTTTGAAATCTTGGTCCTTGTTTTCATCACAATGAAAGAAAAAATATTAAATTATCTAAGTAATGATGGATCTACTATCACTGCCTTAAAACCTACATCCCAATGAACTAGTTTGGAGAATGCTAACACATCCTTTTCCTCACATAGCAGTGCCAAGAGACTTTGTCCTTAAAAGGCTGAAAAGGCAATTCTATCAAGCTTCAATATATAATTAATTATTTTACTTTCCAACTCCCAAACAAAATATTACGATAAACAGCTTGACTTGGTACCGGGCATTGTTCATCATATGCTCTCTTTTACAATTCTACAGCTTTCACAGTTCTGTTTGTCTTGCATAATGTACCGTATGTGGGGCAGTGAATTACATTCCTTTCTAAGAGACCATGCTGAATTACTATTTCTTTCCCAGGACTCAGAGGTGAATAATTGCACCTGTCCTCCTTAAGCAGACAAAAGACATTAAGTAGCAGCCAAATGGAAAGAAAGATTTAAAAAGAAAATCACTTTATAGTTTGGCAAGAAAACAATTCAATCCAACCTTTCACCCAGCCTTATGCAATACGAGGATTTCTACGAGTGCAGCTTCTGAAGAAAATAAAGTCTTCAAAGAGAGACTACCCTGATAACAAAGCAAAAATTCAGGTGCTTTCTGGAAGTTTAAAAGATCCTGCTTTTAAATAAGTCATTGACAACACAAAAAGAAAAAAGAAAAAAAAAAATAAAGACCAGCTACACATCTAAGTGTTTGTGGGCAAATGTTCCCATTTACATGATACAAACAAAGAAATAAAGTAAGACTGGAGAACAAATAAAACTGCATGGCTTTTCCAAGACCACACAGAGATGCAGTAGTAGGACCTAGCACAGAGCAGAAGTGAATATGCTGGAACTTCCTGGCAACCTCGACACTGTGTCATAGACTCGTGGTATCATCTAGGTTGGGAAAGAGCTTTAAGACAGAGCCCAACTGTAAAGGCTTTGTGACCGTGCTGAACATAAAGTCTGAGTTTTGCTCTCCCTAACTGCAAGCAGCTGGCAGAGAGATCTGCAGCAGCTCTGGTTTCAGCAGAGCAAGCCATGCTGGCAGGCAACCAGGGACAGGTCACCGGGACAGAAGGACAGAGCCTCAACAGAGCATTTGCCTTTGGTGCCAGGAAATTCCTAGCACCTGATCATGCCAGAGGGCTAATGCTTAAAAAGACGAGAAAAAAGCGTGAAAGGTGAAAATACTGTAGACAATCTCTGCAAAGACCCTTGTAATATTTCCAGAACCTTTCAATTTTTTTCCTCTTGCATAGAAGCTGACTGTATACCCAGGGAATACAGGTATTTGTAAATAAATGGAAAAATATTGTGCTCCTTGTGAAACTGAAAGGTAGTCAGTCTATTTGGCACAATCCAGGCAGTCCATCTTACAGCTGAAAAGGTAAATGCCATGGAAAACTATGTTAAAATATTGACAGCCCCCAAATAAAATAAAAGCAGAAAAAAAGGAAACAAAGGAGTGATGTCTTGAGGGGAGGTGCCCTTGCAGAAAGCAAGTCTCTTTTCCCAAAAGCACAAATATCTGTATTTAACATCCTTAATGAGAATCTGATATAGCATAGAAGAGAGACACTGGTGGAAAGCAAAGAACATAACCATACCTGCTTTCAGCTAGAAGTTTTGGGCTTCACTAAAACACCTCCATCACCTTAGAGTTACAGGTTTTAGAACAAAAGTAAACACTGTCTAGTTACATACTTGGAAAAAATACAGAAAACAGCCTGGTTTGACAGATAAGGCACCAACTTGGAATGAATGAAAACCAAAGCTTACTGCTGTTCTTTTCCTCCAACAGCTGCATGGCCTTGAATAAGATCCTTTCTTTCAGTGCCCCTGCTTCCTTTCCTATTTTCTGTCCCATCTAGTTACGTGCTTTCGGATAGGGACTTTCCTTTGCAGTATTTTGGTACAAATCTGAGGTCAATAGAGTCCTCAGCAAGGAAAAAGCCAACACAGCACTGTGATGAGTTGTTCCCTGGATATCAGAAATAAATAAAGCCTGTTATTTTGTGGATCTCTGTTTTTCCTCTCGAAAACTCCAGCTCCCTCCTTCAAGAGTGATGCAGAAATACCTTCCACACAATGACTTCTGTCTCCCCAACATAAAATTCTCCAACAATAACCTTCATCTTAAAACTGGCCAAAAGCAGAGAAATTAATGAAAAACTTGCCCAAGACAGACACACAGATCACAATCTCTCTCAAGGTGTTTCTTTTAAAGGAAACTCAGCTAAAAAAAGCAAGAGCAAACATTTCAACAAAGGTGACAAAGATAAAAAATTTAGATTGCTTAGCAAATTAACTGCAAGGAACTCCAGGATTTTGATCTTTTTTAGATCATGTGCTCTAAACAGAGTGTTTAAATCACTAGTGGAACATATGTCAGAAATCAGCAAGGGACAAATGGTCTTCGGTCAGCATTTGGGTTTACAGTAAAGCAACATTTGAAATTTGTCAAGGGTAAAAAAATTGAAATGTCATCAAAAGAACATTTCAATTTTGACAAATCAATATTTCCCACAGACATGCATTTCTTCCATCTCCCTTTGTAAACAGAAGTCGCTGTTGACAGTCCTGTTGAATTGCATCCCTGGTGTAAATAAATCCTCAGGGCAAGGAGGTAGGTCTAAGTGCAAAAGGAAAATTTCATCCCCTATGCCTTCACTGAACTGGATGGGTTTATATTAAATCAATAACACCAATTAAAATTAAGAGAGAAGAGAAAGAGTCCATCAGCAAAATTATTTGAAGTAGTATTTACTCAGACTAGTCCAAAACTCTTCATCCTTGGAGGCTGCAACACAAGGAAGTTGCCTGAGCGTGTTAATTATTTAAAATGAAAGCAACACAGTTGCTGGCCTTTCGCAATAATCAATCTTTCAAAAAGTGTCAGGTGTCTCCGAAACATGTGACAGGTTGGCAGTTTGTAGCATCTACTGTCAAGCCCTAATACCAGGATTTTCTCTGGAGCCTGAAGGAACTCATCACCTTAACTAACAAATCCTAAAGACAACCTGTCTGGCTTACTGAAAAAGAGATGGAGAAGCTAAATTAGAACCACACACCTCCTATTTGCTAAATTAAAGCAGCAAACCAAAACAAACACTGGAAGCGTGGATGTACATATATATAGACACACATATTCATGAATTCAGGCAGAAATACATATAGAGACATGTATAGGTAGATATATATCTGTAGCTGTAAATTACAGACATATACTAAGATCTGTATTTACTGCCTCCTACAAGCTCATTTTACACTCTAAATTTAGGGAATTTTCTTCTCTTAAAAAAAAAAAAAGAAAAGAAAAAAGGTAGCATCTGGTTTGGGTTTTTAAAGTCCATTAAAAATACCATCTTTCTGTGTCTGCTTCCACTTCCATATGCAAGAATAAAAAATGTAGAATCAGCAAGAAAATTCCCATGGAGTCTGTTTATAAACAAACAGTTCCCATCTCTAAAATGGTTGACTTTAATAGCACTTGGAGGTGGTGAGAAACTTTCCAGCAGTAGTTATTTTACCAATAAATAAGTGCTGTGGATATATACGTATAAGTACTTTTGATATTTTCAAAGTTTTCAATTATACTTCCCACGAAGAAATCTTTCTTCTTGACAATAAGGGCACTAGTGATATACAGAGGATTTTTTTCCAATCTTGCTAGCATTAATTGTTGAGAAAAAAAATATTTTTTCCTGTTTTTTTGCAGAAAATTTTTCTGTTAAATTACACACAAGAAACAAATCAATAAAAGACATCAACATCAATCTACAAAATTCTTAACGTAATCTGTTAAGATTAAGAGAAACAATGACAAAACATAATATGTGTGATGTGTAAATGAATAGAGGGTACTGGAAAAAATAACATTAAAACAACATTCACACATAAAACCAGAATTCTGAAACCAAACATCTCTAAACTCACTTACGTGGAACTTCTCCATTTCCCCAGACTTTCTGAAAAATATTTGTTGCGAGTCAGTTGAAGGGTTTTGTGTTATCAGCGCTCTCCCTCCCCTCTGAGAGGCACTGCCCTTTTGGAGCAGGGCATTCAACTTCAAACTATAATTGCCATCCATCAAAAGTACTCCGGAAAGGAAAAACCCGCTTGGTCAACCTGAACCACCGGCAGTGGCCTTTCACACACTCCACATTAGCCTTCCCAGATCTGGCGGGCAGCATCCCCAGCACTATTCCTTCGCAGGAGCAGAGCCACAGGCAGCTTTTAACACAATTATTACAGCATCATGCACACATTTTTGAATAAAACTACTCTTTGAGGTAAAATACAGTAAAATACTTTGGCTAGAGTTCTATATTGCTGGTGACTTTCCCCTACAACCCTTCACTAAAGTTCCATTTCGAAGCTTAATACACAAAACAAATATGCTAGATACCTCAAAGGCTGAATGTAAAACACATTGGTGGATTTTGTGATTTTTTTTTTTTAAAGGCCTGGCCGAGTTTTAATGGGCTGTCACACACGAATGATTATGAAAGCACTACAATGAACTGAGCTGATAAGCTGATCTGATCAGAATTAACTGCATGTGATTGCTGCTTTGAAAAGCTGGCCTAAAGAGGCAGCATTGAAAGCAATCTCACAAGTCACTGGTACCGCTTGCCTCAGCTATAAGTAAGCACAGATGGTGAGAAAAGTTAATTAAGAGACATATTTGTTTGGGGGTTTGAAATTTCCACCCTCTCTTCTCCAAAGAAGCCAAGCCACAGTGGAAATGAGTTTTACGTTTGCGGCCTAATAAGTTCATGTTTTTGAGGCTCTGTTCCTGTAGATGGAGGTAATAGATAAACAGAATAAATAATTTATGTCAGCAGTTAGCATATGGATTTGCAGCTGAACACTAAGCTACTCATTGCACCTGATAGCTATAACATCTCGTCAATTAAAAATATTCCTTTCTCCACAATCCTTCATTATTTTTCTCCTAACTGGCACAGCTTCTCTCTTATACTACAACTGGTACCTAGCAATGGAGATGTCATCCTTTTCATCCTCACTTTAACGACTCCTTCTTCATTTTACACTCTCACTTGTTCTTGAAGTATTTCATAAGCAACTACATAAAATAGCTTCTGGTGATACACCTCTCTTTTACTTCTGGTTGGGAACTTTCTTTCCTACTTCTTTCCAGCCTGCACTTGATCCTTCCCCAGATTAACTAATGGGCATCCGAAGCTGGGGCTATCACCAACTTTAGAAGATCAAAACACGTCCTTTACACTTTAGATACTGTAAGACTGTGACCAAAGTGACATCTGGCAGATATTTTTCTCAATGGTCCTTCAAGAGTGTATAATTTCTTGGACCCATTTCCACTATTTATCATCTGTGGCTATTATAATGACAAGGGCCAGTAGCACCAAAGAAATACTGGCTAGAGAATGGCAGGGAGCAATCTCACATGAAAGGCCCAAGAAGGTAAGAAAGGGTTAACACTAAGGCCAGAGAAAACCAAGACTTCAGAACTTCGAGTGTAATTGAGAGGTTCTTAGAGAGACACTTCCAATTCATGCCTACTGTACTATTTATTTCCTTTCCCATCATTGCTGATTATAAGGATGTGCATGTGTAAAAAGAAGTTTCTTCCTCTCTAATCAGACCAGCTCTACTCCACGAATCCACAATCCACTGTTCGTGACATTACAAAATGAATCAGGCAGGAGGCTCAAGTCAGATCAGAAAGTGACAGCTTCTGTTTAAACAGATATCTCGGAAATTAGTGATGACAGTATTATACTGCATAAGCATTTCACTCTTAGCACTGTCTCTTTCTCTAAGGAGAGGTGCAACAGAATTACTCACTGGAAAGATCTTAGTATTAAAAAAAAACAAATTTGACTGCTGATCTGTTCTACTTATATTTCTAGAGAAATAAAGGTCTATTCTGAACAGGACACCCATGCTATGTATTGAATGCTTCCTGGATTTAAGGAAAGATGCTTCTTAAAACATTATCTTTGCATTATAATGTATGGTCACATCATTTATGGTCTATCTTATGAATTTGGTATGCATCAGTAAATTGCTTCTGTCAGTCTTATTTTGGTGTTATAGAACCAACTTTGAGTAGAACATTACACTTACAAAAATGTGTTCCCTAATTAGATTTACGTTTCAGAGAACAGGATCACATCAGAAAACTAGAGATTGACAACCAACTCCAACCCTGCACTGAGAACCTTCCTACATTATTCTGCAAATTATTTAGCCAAAAGCTTGATCTATGTTATATATATATAAATAAATATATATATACACTTGAAACTAATAATTTAGCCATTATATATATGTATACATACAAATCGATAATTGTATCTCACATCCCCAGGCGGTCCCTTACTATTGTATTATCTAATCCCATAAAAATGGCAGGTTTTCTAATTTCATAAATGTATACAAAGTAAGTTGTTAAAACAGTCAATCACGGAGAGCTCACTACAGATGTTAATCCAATTTGTGTGGTAACGATCAGAACAGTCAGTTTACATAAAGCATTACAGCTGTGCAGTGCTGCAGTCCGGCAGTTCTGCCATCAGCAATGAGGCTTACCTACCTGGAACTGGAAATTTTTCTGATGGACTCTGCATAGTCATGCTGACAGTGAGTAAGCCCTTCCATTAGAGTTGTCCACAGTGACAGCCTTGCTCCCTTTCTGCTTTTCTGTCCAAGGATTCTCAGCGGAAATGTGTAAAAGGAGCTACAGCTCCTTCTACTGGGTCTTAAGATTTCTAAGATTAAAGATTTGAGATCCTGCTAGGGCTCGGAGAAGTGGGTGGAAGAATGCCAGTAGTGCCTCATAGCACTCTGCATCACATTTTTTTTTTAATTCTGCTTTTCACATTCCAACTAACAGCATAATTTCAGAAGCAATCACGCATTTAAAGAAGTAGAAAGAAGTCCGGGGACAGACTGTTGGAATGGGGACTGCTAAGCAAACTGATTGTCTGATCCATATATGACATCTCAGATGTAACAGCTTGTAAACATTATGTGTAGAACTCCAAATAATAACTCTACAGATTTAACCAATCATGCTTTGAAGGCTGTCACTGATCTAGTGGAGCATGACCAAATCCTGTTAGAGTGCAGAATAGATTCTAGCTGAAAGTCTCACATACGCTGGGTTGGGTATCTGGATAAGGATTTCAAAGACATCGCGCATGCTACAGAGATGTATGCACATGGAGAAATTAATACATGCAACTAAATTCATCTTCCCATGGACACACAACAAAGGTTTCAAACCCTGCAGGGTAACACACTCTGTAACAGTTCTGTCTGCTTCATCAGAGAGTATCACGTGGCCGAATTCCTTCATAAGGACTGACTTTCACAAAGGTGAGCATGGCAGGTATCTGAGACTGCTGCATGAATATCCAAGAAAGGCGTAAAAGACTCCCTTACAATTTCAGCTGGACCAGTCCAAAGCTGATGAGATCTGTGTTTGTTTGCTCACTTTACATATGCATTTCTTTAAAACGACAGCACAGTCTGAGTAGTTCATTTGTTACAATTAATTCAGTGGACAAGATTTCTGAAGATCTGTGAAATTCTATCATCCTTCCAGCAAAATTCGGAGAAAAGGAAATAAAGTGAGTCTGTGAGACTTTTGAAAAAGCATGGGTTGGAAGCCTGTGTAGATATGAAAGTGCTCAAATGGCACTATCACTCAAAGGTCTTGCCCAGAGAGGATAATCAGAATTACTTTGTCTATTTTTTATCTTCCTGTGTGAAGAAAGTTCAAGAGAAAAGCATGTTAGATGACTAAGTGTCTTCTCCTATTCTGAGCACTACAAGCTGTATTTTTCTGGCTGCAAGCCTCTGAATGTGAATGCCACAGGGGAATTTCGAGCCCCTAACATCAAAAATCATTTACTATGTAAGGACCATCTACCACATTATCATTTATATTAGTATACACAGATCCTGCAGGGTATCCTGCTTCCCAGTATAGCTAGAAATTAGCACCTTCTTGTTTGTTCAAAAACTGCATTGCACTGTTGACTGGGATGATATGCAGTCTGTTTTTCCCTTAGATAACTTTCAAGAGCCGAAAAATTACCCTGTTTAAACAAACTTCCTGTTCTTTTCTTTCCTAGGGTGGAAAGACTGCTTTTAATCAATGATTGCAGCACTATGGAAGAGAGATGCCAAGTGTGCTCTCTGACAAAACAAAATAAAAACCCCACCTTTGGCTCTGACATATTTCTCAGGACCAGCCAGTGTCATAAGGGCCTCTTACTGCACTTTGTAAGATATTTTTTCTTTCATTTAGATGAAAAAAAAAAATAATTAGAGAATTGATTTTTTTTTTTTAGTTACATTTGGCCCAATTAAAATTAATCTTTTTTTGTCTCCTTTAACTTTTCTCCAAACAGTAGAGAAAGCCAAAGCTTTTCTCTTGGCACTGTCTTTGGGGACTAATATCTTTAAGTACTACAAGGGCAGTTCCAAGTCCCTGACATTTGTCTGCCTTGAACTTGCAAAGTGCTTGTAAGTTTGTTAGCCTCCAAAGTGTCAAGGAACTGCAATGATCTTTAGACATATTCCATGTGGGAGGTTTTGCAGAAACAGCTTCAATACAGCTCTGCAACCTACAACTTGTTCCGGTGAACCTGTGTCAGATGAGGGCAAATAAAATCCTCTGAAGTAAAGTAGATATCCAGTTGAGCAGGTAATACTGGGAAGATTCATGAATAAAGGAGCTCCCCCGTATCCAGCTTTTATTGTTGTCATTTGCCATAAAAAGGTTGGTTTGAGCCCAGATTAAACAAATCTGAGTTGAAAACAGGAAGCAGCCTAAGTCTATCCTATACAATGAAACAGATATTCAAGCAAATATTAAGGCATTGTTTTTTTCTTGAAAAATTGAACTTCATTTGATGCCGTAGGAGGGAGGAGCTGAGTTTGCTGGAGTGCCTTGCCCAGGCCCTGCTAATGGACTCACCCTCAGAGAATACAGAAGTAGGGAAGGTATGGAAAAAGTGTGTCATCACAGTGGTAGGCACCGCAATGGCAGCTAACCTGTTACAGCTTCTTACCATCAGCTTAAGAAATCTGTCCAGTCTCTGCTGATTGGCACTGGAACAGAGCTCCTCAGATGAGCTGAAACCAAGAAATGTGCCAAGTTTTGTAAACATTTGAACCCAGGGACACTGAGGGCAGGACTAATCGACCAATCTGCACAAAGGTTTTTGCAATTCTGCACATTCTAAAATCTCTACTTTCCAGCAATCAGACAAATCAGCTTCCAGACTGATGTATCATTTCCAGTGATTACGATGTCCAGTAAAAACAAATATTGTGCAGATTGTATATGTACGATATACAGATATCATACTACAATTCTAGTGGAGCTACCCTCAACTTTAGTCTAAATAAAGGAAAGAGGAACTGTGGAAGTAGCTTGAAAAAGACTGAAATTTCAATTCAAATTTTTTGTTTATTCTAAATGATAAAAGTTAAAGAGCAGTTAATGATGTGAATACCCACAGTTTAAGATAAATTGAGCTGTCCAGGGACTCTTTTTGAGCCATCATTCTAAACAAGGAAAATATCTGTGCACTTCTGATGTCAAATACCCTTTATTTCTTCACAACAGTTTTTATCATTTTCAATGACACCATAATGGAAGTGAGCAAACATAAGAACCCATAGAGATGTTTAATTTATTCTGAGAACTTACCACCTCAGAAAAGAGATAAGATTTTACAAATTTATTCCTCTCCTTTATTTCAATTACCATGTTAATGTTTGAGACAATTCCTAACCTAAACTTCTGGCCAGAAGTCTGTTGGCAGGTAAGATAGCAAATCTTAATCAAATCACAAAGATCTTGCAATAAGACTTTATGGCACAATTTCCATCCTGTACCAAAAGCTCCCATTTTCCTACGGGAATTCACTATAGGATGGCAAAAGTTCATTACGTACACACGGCAGGAGGTTAAGATGCTATGTCCTTTAAGAAGTTCTATAACCAAATGTCCAAAGCTAAGTTAAAATCCAAACATTAAAACAACAGAGTGTGGAGTGGGGAAAAAAGGAAGATTGCTTACACTAATGAGATCTTCCCCCATTAACTCTCTCAGGGTCTTCCAAAACTAGAAACTAAAGGAATGAAAGGATTCTGCTATAAGCAGTCAACAATACCAATATGACAAAACTCACCATCAGCCTGTAGCTGTGACCCTTTCATGACTGTCAAATTAAAACACATGACACTGAGCCACCCTTCCCCATTCTTTTTGGCCACCAGTTCATGCAATTACAGAAGACCTGTAGTCTTTGCTTAGCAACAAGATTGCATGTTCATCAGTGATCACACTAATGATAAAGCAGTGAGTCTAAACAAATCTAATGATGAGAAGAGACGCTCTCCTTCTCTGACTAATCCACACAATTTAAAACATCTGAAATAGAAAGAATAATTCATTCATCTTACAGGCTCACTAGAAACAGAAATTAAGCCATCTGTAATACTGCTTTTCAGACTGTGTCTCTGACACCAAAACCCAGGCATACAACAATAATTTCATGCAAGGAGAAGGAATGCTAAATGTACAAAAATATATATGTATTTGTACTGAGCCATAAAACTTTCACATTTGCTTATGCCTGAGACTCATTCTAGTATTTTTTTTAGAGTTAGGGGTTAGTACATGTGAGCTGTTCTGACTGCCATGGGACATAAAGAGCACTGGAGAAGGATGCTGAACCATCAGCCCCTGAGTGCCTCCACCTCCCAGAGAATCACAGAGCTCATTCAGGTAACTGCAGAAAAGGTTTTCATTACTTACAGCAGGATGTCCAGCACAGTAGGTGTAGCTAGCATGAGACTGGTAGTGCAAGCTTGCTCTTGGAAAGGTGTATGTATTCCAAGCAGGTTGGCTGCTATTCCACTGGGAGCTAAAGCCAGGGCTCATGGTCACTCTTGATTTACTGTTTTGGTACGTTCTCACTGTGGAGCTGGACTATCAAAAAAGAAAGAAATGCAACGTAAAAATAGCTTTTAGGGTAGAATACAAATAATGCAGCTATAAATCATCATTGTGCATACATATAATGCCACATGGTCTGGAACTAACTTGAATGTTTCCTGTAAGGAGCTGGGAAAAGCAAAAAATGGATTCTGTCAAAGATATCAGTGAAAGAGCTATGTCACTGTAATGCCCAAAAGGAAGACTGATGACTGTTAGACTTCAGGCTGGGATATAAATCAAATGGACAATCGATAAGTGATAGAAGCAAACGGATGTTCTGAAAATGTGTAGAAAGTACAATCCCAAGATTAATCGTAGAAACTTCCATATCTTTTTATTATATTGACATTTATTGAACAACTGATCAGCTGTGGCCATTTTACAGTAAATGGCAGTTTGGGGCCAATGTTTAGATGTATTTCTTAAAAAACTGAAATCCCATCTAGTAGCTAGCTAAGGACAAGCCATCAAAAAGCTACATTTCAAATATGCAACCTCCTAAGCCCACTATGAAATTCCATGACATGTTTTAATTACTCAGAAAAAAATTCCAAAATAGTGAAATTTTTTTTTTTTTTAATTCAATGATTTCATCGGAAAGTAACCTGGACTACAGATATGTAGTTCACATGCATTATTTCTGTCCTTCTCTCATTTTACTTTAATTCCAGCTTTCTGCTTCTAGTCCTTGTTTCATAAATATTCCTAATAAACACCTGCACTGTTAGGGGTGGTTTATTAGGGCAGAAAAAAAAAATCTGTTTTCAAAAGAGTAGAAGATGCATAGGAGAGGATGCATTTTTAGCAGGTATTTAGGTTGGTCTTCAAAGACATGCAAATGTACTTTTTACTCCATATTCTGCTCTTTATTTGGGTTTTGCTTGCTTTTTTTTTACTGGTGAAGGTGTTCTAAATTTCCCATGCAAATTTACCCCAACTAATTGTAATTATTATAAAACTAAACCTATTCTTTTCAGAGCATTAAATTTACAGTGACCTTGTTAATGCAGTGAAAGCTCAAAAAACACGAACACAAATAATATATCTTAGAAATGCTTGTAAATGTCTCTGTTAGCAAATTGATGCTATCAATTTCAAAAGCTATACTCAAGAATGACACTTCATTTATTTTTACCCTCCTTTCAAAGACAACTTTTATACATCATATGTGTAGCATTAACCAAATATCAATATAGGCCACCATCAAACAAGGTATTTCACATGATCCAAGACCATCCTTACCCTGAAATGCTTACAAGATAAATGCGAAGGTCAGGGAAAGGATGAAAGAGCAAAGTCTGGCGTAGAAGCATGGAAAACAGCTTCATAAACATGACTCAGTTTAATTTCAGTGCTTCAGCTCAGTTTCATTGGGAGAGAATTAGAGAAATGGAAGGAAAAGAGGACAGAGAGAAGACATACAAAAAGATTTCAAGGACATAGTCTAGCTGAAAAAATATATACTCTGTAGTCTTTCCAATTTTTAATACTGTATTTAGATGAGCTGGTTGCAGAAACTACAGGCTATGCTGGCATGGGCTCAACATGCCCTCTTTATTTCATTTAATTTTCAAAACTTTAAGTAAACAAAGTTTGCCTTAGTTATCAATTGCTGTATAAACTTTAAGTTCAAGAAAAGGCCGAACGACTTCCTGCATGTGTTTATTTCCTGTGCCGCCGATTAGGAAGCCCGAAAAGAGCAGTTTCCGCTCACCAGCTCTCAATATCTCGACAGATTCACCTCCCGCCCCCACCCCTAAGAGAAGGATTCCTGCGGTGTGATTTCTAAAGATTTAACTTACAACTAGCTCAACACAAAGAGTATGAATGAACACTAAAACCCACACTAAACTCTCATTAGTCACTGTGTGTGACAAGTGGTTACTTTGTTCTTACAAAAGGCTTTAGGAAAAAAAAATATCTGCCCCTACAGTTAAAGGGGCTTATTTGAAATAAATCTTTTTGTATGAATTTAAATCATGACAAATCAAAGGAAGGAGGCTATAGCTACAGCTAGGAAAAAAAAAAAAAAAACAACTGAGGAGTTTCAATGGGGGTTTTTTTCTTTCTTTTTTTTTTTCTTTCCCCTTTTACCCTCTTTCCCCAAGGAGCAGAAACTGCATTTTCTTTCCTTTGACGTATTACTTATCTTTCAGATCACTCCTCAAAGACAAATTTTTCTTTCTGGGCCCTGGTAGACTTGCTTCTACATAAGAGATGAAGGCTAGGTTTTGTTTCGGCCAGATCAAGTAGGCTTTTAGCCATAATGTACTTCTCCATGTACATTTTGCCCCTTTATAAACATCAGATATTCAAGTGTGGCTGCTTATTAACTCCTCTTGAGAAGCTGATCGCCCATGGAATATTCTGTGAACATTCAGCTATTCTATCCTAATAATATCTTTGTTTCTTCCTATTATTTCCGATGGGTTTTCATTGTATGGGTTTCCATTGTATGGACCAGTGGAAGGTATCTGTGGCTGATGGGATGTAAAGGTGCACTGTCAGCTGTGATAATTGTTAACTGATTATTTTCACAACGGAAGCGGACTCCACTACAGTAAGGAGAGGTGTGCTACTGGCACTACACAAACATGCACAATACCTGTTCCCTTATAAGAGAACATGAGCAAAAATGAGCTTATTTTTAAAACAGCCTGCCTCAGTTGCTGGGCAGCCTTCTGTCTGTTGCCTGGGTTTTGTTTGTTTGCCACACAAAACACCCTCCCAGATCTGTCCCCATGCTGGAGGCACAGTTCAGCCCCAGTGCTAAATCCAGGCACAGAGTTGAGCCCCTCTGCCTTGTTTCTATTCCTCCATCCATTAGCTCCTAGCTCACACGGGGTGCATCAGGAACAGTGAGGCATTCAGAGCACCAAGGGTGCGCGGGGTGTCCTACCCGTGCAGGTCACTCGAGATGCAGAGGCACAAAGTGAGACCCCTCGCTCCCCCTCGGGGTGGCCGGGAGCCATGGGAGAGAGGTCCCTGAGAGGAGAGCCCTCTGCTCTGAATGGCTTTGGTCAGGGACCACCATGTCTGACCCCATAAAAGCTGCTCTCTTGCTGCTCGATCACCTCTAGGAAAAAAACCTCAAAACATATAGCATAACAAAGCAAAAGTCAGTGGAGACACTTACAGGATAATTGGCTTTGAAATCTTGAAGAAATCTAAGTTTGCTGCCAGAAAATAGAGATCTCTGCACCACCAACCTGAGGGGGACCAGGACAGCCTGGTCCCTCTCAGGTGGTCAGGGAGCAAGGATGTGAGACCAGGGACTCCAGAAGTTGAAGATTTGAATTCAAGATGTCCTCTGCTCAACAAAACGCTGCATATCTCTGCAGCCTTCTCAGCATAGTGCAGAGGCACTATGAGCAGTGGGAAAGACACTGGACAAACTAGGAGAGCTGGGAGGGGGCAATGGTGCCCTGGGGCAGGTGCCCAGGTGCTGGCAGTGCAGGGCAGCCCCTGCCAGGTGAGGCTGGGGCCGTACCATGCCATACACAGCCGGTCCCGGCCACCCACATACCTAAGGGCACGGCTGAGCCCTGCAGCCAAGGAGGTGCTGCTTCTGAGAAAATGGATTTTGAAATGAGCAAGATGCTGCCTGGGAGTGAGCTAAAAAGTGAGAAACATGCCTGTGAGCACCTGGGGGAGAGCAGAAGGAGGGTGAGGAGGCTCCTCTTAGCCCCTGGAGAGCTCACCTGCAGCAAGTATGGGACAGGATCTATGAGGAAACCCATGCTAGAGGAGGTGGAGATGTCCTGAAGGAACTGTGGCCCACACCTACACTAGAGCAGAGGATGAGTATGAAGAGCAGGAGAGAGGAGCTGCCCATCTCCCACATCAGGAGAGAGAGAGCATCCAATCACCCTGTGCCAGCAGGAGCGGGAAGCAGGCTCAGGCTCAGGAGCAGAAGGGTGAAACTGAGCCTGGGAAAAAGGGGAGGGAAGAAGGGGTGGGTATTGTCATAATCTCCCCTTCCTTCTCACTATCCAAACTTATTTTAACTGGTAATAAATTATTTTTCCCACATTGAGTCTGGTTTTGCCTGTGAGGGTAATTGCTAAATGATCATTCTGTCTTTATCTTGACCCACGAGCTTTTCCACCTTATTTTCCACCCGTTTTGTGGAGGAGAGGGAGTAAAAGAGCCTCTGAGTGGGTGTCTGGCAGCCAGCAAAGGTAAACTCACCACAAACTGGCAGGTCTTGTGGCACACGAGCTTTTACTCAGGATTTAGAAGTGTGTCTCTTTCCCCTTAACTATTGATTCCATCAAGAAAAGGAATCACCTCTTCCCATAATCCTAATGTCTTATTTATAGCTCTTAGGTTGTCAATGGCAGACCACCACTGCCACTTCTGGGACAGCCTAGTCACCTTTTCTCCAAAAACTTCTGCAGAAAATTATCAGATTAAACCAACCAACCAAACAAAAACCATCACCAAACCCAAAACCAAACCAGAAAACCCCACAAAAACTTTTGCCCTCTTTGCTATGTTTTGCCAGAAACAAGAAATATTATAAAGCAAGAGGAGAATTTTCTTTTCCTTGAGTAAGTCAGTCCAGTACCTTTATATCCTCAAGGCCTAATGCAATATAAAATTGAGATCAGTAAAATTTAAGTGTCTAAGCATATTTTAAAGTAGAACCTTTTTTTCCCTGTGCCTTAATTTCCCTGGTTTATAAGCATGCATAATCTTACTTTAAAACTTTTAGAGTAACCTTTTCCTTGTGTTTGTAAAAGTTTTGAATATTTTTGGACATAAGCATGAGTGAAGTGCTAAGTGTTATTAGTATTATTAGTACTTCTTGAGTTTAACTGCTTTCGGTTCTTAGTTCTTGTAATAGCTCATGTGTGAAGCCTAACAGTGGAAAAAATAGAACATAGTATTTATGGAACACTTTCTATCATCAAAGCACCGTGCATATTTTAAATGGTGGCAATATGTTTGACTGGTGCAACATTTCCAACGTTTAAAGAAGTTTATAGTGGATGTAAGAACTAGCAGCCACTCCTTTCTATTCATATGTGAATAAAGCACACCCTTTGACTAGGACATTAAACAAAACTGATAGTTCTGACACACCCTTAGTCTTCATGTTATCACACCCATGCCCTCCACTCTTTTGCATTACAGTGTCACCATGCAGTAAACTAACAGGAAAACTATGTGCTAACTTCTAAAATTCTACATCACATCAAATGCAAGATTTACTACATCTATCAGACACCTTTCTGCCAACCATTCCAGGATGCTATGATTATTATTGGTTTTGGCACTCCAAAAGAAGGGAGAGACTCAAACGTTCTCCACATTACCTCTTGACTAACATTGACTTAAAAAAAAACAAAACCAAAACCAAAAGACAAGTGGGATTAAAGAGGTGTAAACATTTGAATTCAGCCTCCCACTACCTCATCTTTTAAAAGTAACTTCACAGAGCTATGATGTCATTTTCTTAGCCCACACAATTTGAGCTGTTTTCAGTCCCCTGGATTTTGATTATAGAATGGTTCTGTCTTCAGCTGCATCTTCTGGGGTTTTTTTTCTGAAAGAAATTGTGATTGAAAGGGTATCCATCCTCTTCCCATATCCCTTCAAGGGATTTGACATCCCTTATTTTGGATGCTAAAATGATTATAGAAGATGGGAAAAGCCAAGGAGAGAAACTGCCATTCTGGAGATACTTCTTTCAGGAACTTTGTATGCCTGTATTTGGATCAGACTATGATGCAAAGCACAGTCCTATGCTCTTAAAAGTTTGGATGCTTTACAAAATACTACTGTTCCCATAGAAATCAAAGGTTTCCTATAACCTGTAAAAGTAAGAAATGAAAATAGCTTCCTTGGAACACTATTGCATGAGCTAAAGTGTTGCGGGTTTTTTTTATGCTCTGAGAAAATATGAAACTGGCAAACCAAATCTGAAGTTAGTTCATCACAAAATCCACCTGGGAGACCTTAAAGATTTTGGAAATTGAAGAGTAAGGGTGGTTTTTTCTTTTGGAGTTGTTATGAAAACTAAACATGGAAGATACTGCAGATTGTTTTTGGGGTTTTTTTTAATAGCAGAAAAGAGGAATTTTGTGCTGCTACTTTTTCCAACATGATCATTCACTATAGCTTGCAAATCTTTTACAGTCTAGGACCAGATTCCATCTGTTTCAGTAAGAAATGAGTTTTTAATATTTGGCCATTGCGGATTTCAAGTTTATCAAGTTTGTCTCATAACCTTTAAGAAGAGACTTCAGAGACATGACCGAATTTGAGAAAAACATTGTTTTTCCAGACATGGGATTGAAACTCAATATGCTCTACCTGGAAAAACAGGATCAACTGAGAGAAATAGCATTCCACTGAAACCACAGAGAAACGATGAGGCTGTATTTCATACCTCGGCATACATGTAAGGGTACAGCTCATCCAGGGGATCCGAGAGTGCTGAGCACTCACCCACATCACGCCAAAACATGTGCCCCCTCCCAGTAAGTGAGATAGGAATGCTCTCCATGGGATAGCCTTGCTTGGCAGGCAGGCTCCCCGCCAGCCAGGTGAAGGGGACCCAGGTCTGCACAGCTGGAATACTTACAGCTGGGGCCCAGTACAAATGTTAAGTTGAGAGACTTTTTAGGATAGGTCTCAAATAACGCAGGGAATGTATCCCAGAAAAAGAGTTTGCCATTCATTATTTTCCCCCAGAGTTATTATGCTTTGAAAACAAAATATATATGGCTTTCACACTTTCTGGTTAGAATTGCTGTCATTTCCAGTGACAACACTGTAATTCATGTTGTACTTTTAACTGTTACTTGAATCCCAAGAGCATTTTTCCTGGGCAAAATATGAAACATTGCTCTTGTAGTTACAAGAAAGTGAGCAGAAGAGCTGAAAAAATGAAGGCCTTCACAGCTTGAGGAAGAGGCCGTGAAGAGGCTGGTTTTCTGCCTTAGCATCCATGCCAGAGTCAAGGGGCAAAGAATTAGTAATAGGAGATAGGCCAGTGGTAATCCAGATTAAAGCCTTAAAACCTCTTGGCAACCTGTGCGGGACACACAGAAAAAGTTGCTGTTACCTGGTGGTTCTCTAAGCAAAATACCACTGGGTTTCAGTCAACTGCTGCAAGCACACCCCTCTCCAAAAGCACTACCACCATCAGTTCTCAGCAGGCAAGGTCAGCGCAAAGGCCAAGTAAAAGTCTCAAGAAATGCTCCTGTGCTTCAAACTAATTTTTTCCAGAATAAGAAAAGGAATTTTGCATGCATAAGAGACACCTCTGATGGTTTTGTTACCTATGTAGTGTCCAGCCATAGGAAATGGGGGCATTCATGCTTCTGGACCACTCATTTGTATGTCTTCCTTCCACAGAAAGAAAAATGAAAGGAGACTTTCTAAAGCATATTTTTTTTTGTTTATCTTTGTTACGTTCTTTGTAAAAAGTAGACTGGGATTAACATGTATTTTTACTAGATGGGATTCTTTCTGGTCTACTTTAAACCTCTGATTCACTTTTAAACACAGTGAGTATCTAGACTCCAAGTTAGGCCATGTCAAAGTTTCTTCTGTTCAGAATATTATTTAGTCAATCTATTGTGATAAATTTAAACCATAACAACCTCAGAAGGACATTGAACATGACTTCGTAATGGTAGGTCATTAAGTAGTTATTTTCTGAAAATAAATTACGCTGGCATCTGTTAAATTTACTCCAGCCTTTTTTTAAAACATCATGGTTACAATTTAAAGTAGTGAAGCATTATATTAACCCAAGATGAGCATGAACTGAGTGTTTCTAGTAAACTCTGGTAAGACAGCACTGGCTAAGACCCTTTCACAGCTGACCTGCATACTTCTGATTTCTAAAGAAGTCACCCATATAAAATAAACCACTCAATGCAATACTCCTGTGAATGCATGTACAGCTCATCTGTAGAGAGTGACTGGAGAAAAGGATGTTCTTCCACCAGCAGCTGTTAAGCACGTAAGTCACAGAGGCAAAGAACTTGTTCTAGATCAGAAAGTCTAATGGTGAACACTATTATTAAGGAAATTTGTTGGTTACATACAAAACATATCACTGACAGATCTCCAGAGTAGTATTTTCACAAGGTCTAAGAATCCCTGTCTCGTATGTGCCTGGTGCCACTCTTAAAGAAATTTTCTGCAAAATACACAGCAGTATTTGGGACTTACAGCATTCCCTTGGTAAACCAGAGAACAAAACAGGGTGCTGCAAAAATTGAAAAAAAAAAAAAATTATTGTTATAAATGTATTTCCTTAGGATCACATTCCCAAGTACACAGGGCTCTTCTATCAATTTTGCTGTAAGTCAACAAACCACTTATACCTACATCTTATTTTTCTGTGTAACACTAACCGCAACACAAGATCAGAAGCTTTACAGATTCATGACTGATTTTAGCATTTACCTGTGTGCCAAGCTGGGACTTTTTACAGACGGGTGGCATCTTTTGTGAAACTCATTATTTTTTGATAGTTTGGGGAGAAAAATAATTATTTCATTAACACTTGAATTCCTTCTCCTTTTACAGTACTCCAAGGTATTTTTCACTTTGTTCTGCAGGATCTTAATGTTTTTTTCTGATGTATCTGTTTACTACATGTATATTGAATTACTCCCTGAACAATAAATCAACCACTGTCTCGGATACAAAATGATTTTTCTCACATTAGATCTGCAATATACAACTTTTTTTAGACAATCCCAAGAGTAAAAGCTGGCTCACAATTTAAGCAAATCTGAAACATTAACCAGTGAATATAATCCAGACTCAGATACCAGGGAAGAGGGATGCTTATGAACAACTGAAAAATGTCCATGGCACAACATCACTTCTACGATTCTACCAAATGATAAAAAGTCAAATTTCTTTCCTTGGCCACAGTAGGGTAAGTGTTGATTCCAGCACCACATGCATATTACAAGCCTTCATGTGCACAAAATGCTTACTTTACTGAAAGCAGTGCAGTTATGAAACGCATCTGGCCACTGGGAAGAATTCTATAAATCCTACAAAACTAACCAACGTACCACTTTCCAGCTAACTCCTGTGGATGGGCTTGCATGCTTTTGTAAACCTCACCGTGGGATTAGGACATTTATCAAAGCTATGATTTCTCTCCTGCAATGTTATATCTATTGTATACCAGGAGTTCTGCAGGTGCATGATTTATCCATCCTGTCATTAGCTACAATACCCTGCAAACAGTTTTTATTTTCTGCTGGAGAAACAAATACTCCTCCCATAAATTGTTTTACTGCTGATTGGTGAACAGGCTCCTGCTCCCTTGACAATAAAACAGCTTGCTTTCTCTGACCATGGAGTTATAATTTCCACCACAACAATCTGAAGCTCAGCACCATTTCTTATGGAATTAAGTAATATAGGGAAAATTATAGCTCACTTTTAAATATCATGCCTGAACTCTCATTATCTGTTAGGCACCAACACATTTGATCACTTGAGGGACATTACAGACCACATAGCCCTAAAGATCCAACCAAGGGAACACCAGAGGATAAAGCAAAAGGCAGATAAATCGAACAGACAAAATTATCTTTTTAAATTAAAATGAAAACCCAATATGAATTTTGCTACTGGAATCAGGATTTCCCAAAGCTTTCAGTCGGGCTGAAAATGCTCAATGAACATTTTAAAAAACAAGGAGCATACTGGATAGCCAGGAAATCCAGAAATGAAAAGCTATTTCTTACTCAGTGAAATCAGACAGGCCTTTCACTCAAATTAATTATTCATAGGACCACATATATTGTGTATGACACATTTGAATGTGAAAAGGCTAATATCCTCTGTCTTTTCCAGTACTCAGCTGATCCATTAGAAACGTAATAGTCAGTCTAACAATTCCATGACTTCAGTAGGATGAATGAAAAATAAGAGAAAGCAGAATGAACTACAAAGAGAAAAAGAAAATAAGAAGACATTTTCAAGACCAGCTCTCAGGGTACTCCAAATCAATTTCAACTGCCTCTGATATCTGTTGAGTATCAAATACAGAACAGAGGAACATGCACACAGGGCTACAGAGTTGCACAGAAAAGCTCCTTTTTCTTCCCTTAAGCTTTGGGCACTCATGCTGGAGAAGAGAGAGATGATTAACTTATTAAAAGGGATGAGCAAGTTATAACCAGGAAGCTGACTATAAGCTATATGAATTCAGCGTAGCGAGTACTGGTTTTCCAGGATACATCAACACATGGTTACAGACTTCATTAAAAAATAAGTAAATCTCAATGAAAAATGACATTAAAATTCCCTAAATAAAAGACAATAGAAATACCTAGGAGATAGTATGCTAAGGCACCAGAGCTTATGAGATTTGCTTAGTTTTGCTTTTACTTCCCTGGAAAAAACAAACAAAAAAAAAGCAATGAAAGGCTATTAAAATCCAAATAATTCTGCAGATTATTGACAGTCCTGTAGTCTAAACTAGTATGAAGGAGACCCAGGCATCAACAAACAAACAAAAACACTATTAAGTTAATGAAACACTTAGTGAATCTCTTAACTGAAGGGATGGAGCAGCATGAGGTACACATGAGGCACACATGCTGAACGTCTGACCATGCAAAGCTTCTCTGGCTTTGCTCTGCACAGCATTCGGAACAATGGGACTACTCGTGACCTCAAAGTAAACCACCAGTATAAGCAAACAGATCCCTGACAAAGCTTTGTCAAAACCACTTCTCCAGTTAAACACAGTTCTCTCGTACGTCACTGTCTCCTGTACCTAAAGATAATATCAGTCAAATGTTTCTAAATATATTAAAACACTTTTACTAACAAGTATCAATGTGAATGCAAACAAGCAACCTCCCCATAACAGTACTTTTCCTTCAAACTATAAACCACTCTTTTTACCAGCTAAAGATCATGAGTTTCATGGGCTGACTTGCATTTTGGCCGAGCCAGAAGTGTTTCAGATTGGCATTTTATACTCTATGAATTGATAAACCAAAATAACAACAACAAAACACCAATTACTTACATTTTAGAAAGGTTACTGAGTAAGAAACATTCAGGCAGGTCTGAAAATAGCTTCAGTTTTCATGAAATTACACTGCTGAGAAAAAATAAGCCCAACACACTACACATTGAGGGGCCCTAAGTGGAAAGCAGAGATCTTTTGAATCCTGTTGGAGGGTGCTCAAATAAGAGAAGCCATTGAGCCTCAAGAGAGGAAATCCAGCTGAAGCTCCTCAGAGCCTGGCATGTGGAGCTGTACTCCTTCACTTAGGAAACACTGACAGCTAGGGGAATAACTCAGTGCAACTCAGCCTATGGGATTTTTTTTTCCCTAGTGCCCAATGGGATGAAGAAGATTGAGATCCTTCCTATTGAACTTCAACATTATAAACTTGACAAGCAAATGGGGGGACGGAAACCTCTGCTTTTGTGTTTCTCCCTGGTGTAACCAGAGCCCCGTTTCATACCCCCAAATGTTTGTTAGAATGTTAAAATCCAGATTTTAAAATATATGTGCAGCAGTCACGTCCAGGCTGCAAGAACCAGATGAGAGATGAGGAACAGAGACTGAGGACAAGAGAGAAGATGACCAGAAACCACAGCAGAAGGCTCTGAGGATAAACAGATACTACCCTGTCACATTGTTCCCAGTTGGTTTAAAACCTCTGCTTTTCAAGTCAAAGCCTTTCTAGAGCTGATGACTGTATTTCCAAAGCCTGAGGATGTGAAGAATTTCTTACCACTCTGTAAGGACACTGGTCTAAAAATGCTAAAGAATTAACAGAAAATTAATACCCTAGAAATTCCTTTAAAAGGCATATTTTGAATCTCATGTTTCTGTGTCAGTAGATAGTCTCTGCAGCTCTGTGCTTAGAATATACATTTCAGGGAAACTTCCCATACAGTTTATTCAGTCATACCTTGTGTTTCCTGACATGTACGGGTGTCATAACCTTATAGCAGAAACAGGCCAAAACAGTAATAATAACAAGATTTGTACAGAAGCTTATAACATTAGTTACCCTGCTCTACCTGAACAGTTCAGAGTTACTCATGGGAATATTTTTGAAGATTGCCAAGAAATATTTTTGGAGATACATTATTTTTTAGGTTTAAAATATATTTTAAAAATTCCAGTCACCTGTAAGGAGCTTCATGATTATTTAAGTGCAACTTTCAGTATCTAGTGAAATGTTACATAGATACAAAAAGAGAGAGTTAATGGGTATAGATGTAAAAGAAAGGAATCTCATCTACTATATCTGGAATAAAAATATGGTTTTTCACCAAAAGAGGAAAACTATTATTTGGAAGGTCAAAAATCACCATTACCTCTGAATCAGGCTTCTTATGTGACTCAAACATTGCACAGCTCTGTCCCGGTCTCTGTAACAGAGACTTTACTGATTCCTCTTTTGCACCCTTCGGGAGAATGTGTGACATCTTTTGTCCATTCAAATTTAACAGCAATGTCCCAAATCAATCACCAATCACCTAATCACTGAATCAAGTTTTTTGTCAATTTTCAGGTATATAATAAGTATGAAAGCTTGTATGATTGGGAATAAACACAACAAAAGGCACAGAAAGGTCTCCAATAATTCACATACATACATATAAGTATAATTAAGTGGAATAAAGAACAACACAGGCAGAACAACACAGAGGATGTTTCCAATTTTTTTTAAATCTAATGGCCGACTAATTTTTTAAGGAAGCTAAAAGCAGGACCATGAATTAGATGGATTTAAGAAAGCTAAAGGCATACAAAAGCAAAGTTGAGGAAAGTAAATTTGAGGAGCTGAATCATAATAATAGCACTTCGCTTCATCTTGTTCATCTATGTATATCTACATTTACACATCTATGTCTATATTACTTGAGAAGGAAATGCTGAGATGAAAAGCACCTTGTTACAACTTTTTGAACATTCTTTTTAAATTATATATTTTAAAAGAAATATATAGAAACATTTATTTAGGAGGAAAAGGTAATTTTCATTTTTTTAACTGTCTGGTGCTAAGATTTTATGCAACGTGAATGCAGAAAGACACGGAAAAAAAGAAAACATTACAGTCTACAGCTTAAATATTGAAGAAAATCCAAATATATTTATGTCCATATCTCCTGTAATTTTAGAAATATCTGCTGTAGACTGTCACTACACTCAAATTGTTTGCAGATACCGCTGCACAATGGAATAGTCAGACTTAAACTGTTGGAATATTTGACGGCATTGTCAACCTGTTAACAAAATAAAAATTATTAAGTGGATGCTGAACAGATGCTAGTGACACCATGATTTGAGGTGACTCGCCTTTTTTACAGCTCTCTCTTACTTAAGTAATGATAAAGAAAAATGCATATTTTCTGCACAGACTTTCCTAATAAGAATTGTTAACTTGGATTGATCAAATTGATAAAACATACATAGGGGTTTTCTTTTGCTGTTGCCCAAAATTCTGATTTGAGTCAGAAACATTGTAATTAATAACAAGCTTTCTAGAGGAAACATTAATTAATGCAAAACAATTTAATTAGTTTATGAAAAAAAAATTTCGTTAAAAATATATATTTTTAAGAAGCAGAACAATTTACTCTAAAAAAATATTTTCTTGTATCCTTAAATTCAAGAAAAAATATGCAGGAATAAAGGTGCTATAAAAACAATAGAATTCAGATTTGGTAAGATAAATTTTAAGAAATTATTTTATTTCATGGATCACATATAGCTGATCAAAGAATAGCAAATTTGTTAGATGAAGCAGAAGATATAGTGTTTATCTGACTTTTTAACATCAGAGTCATACAGTTTGACAATATTCTGATAACCATTGATCTGCAAAAATTTGATAACTTTAGGAAGTGTCATTCAGGCCCTGGATGTCAGTTTTGTTCTGGATGCCAAGGTCCCAGTGCACCGAGAACCGTAAGCATATGCACAGCTGTAAGCATAGGAAGAAGTCTACAGGAGCTCAGAGGATTTGTTACAGTGGTAGAACAATAGAAAATATTTTCATTTGAAAGACTTAAATATCTAACGGAATTGATCCTGTGCTGAAGATAAAAACTTTATTTTTTTGCAAGAACAAAAAGATGGAGGCTTAGATAGGAAAGGTGGGACTTTGTTGTTTATTTTAAAAGGATATAAATCTTCATGATGCAGGCTATACAAGAAGGCTAGAAAGATTAATACTCTCTGGGCAGGATATTCTACTCTTATTATGCACGGTATATCTTGCACCTTGTTCTGAAGCATTTAGCAATGGCTCATGGAACAAGAGATGTTTAATGGTCTGATATGGCCTTGCTGCATCGATCACTGTGATACAGCAATCAGAACCAGAGGGTGCATATGGCCCTATTTGATCTCTACAAGAGAATTCCACTATGCTAATCTCTGAAACATAGCATTAGATTATGCATTTCCCTCCCTTGTGCTTTTCCTTGCTTAAAAATAAATCAATCAATCAATACCGCTATGATGAAAAATTTCTAAACTTGAGGGAAGTCAATAGCGTTTGTAGGTGCTTGGCAGAATGCTACCTCTGTGGCAACAGAGGGTTGCAGATTGCAAGGAGCCCTATTGACCTTCTTCTTTTAATAAACTCATTTTTGGAAAAAACACACACATTCATTATGTCTCTTACTTCCTGGAGGAAATATTGGTGCAGCTGAGGTCTGGAAACAGAAGACTCAACAACAGGAACAAACGACTGAAATATTTCACTGTCTTGCTTCTTCCTTCAGTATTCTTCCTACTTCTGTTTACTTTCTATTAGGGCTAATTTTTTCAAAAGGTGAGTTGTCCACTGTACCTTTTTAAAAAACCCCCCATTTTGGCATGAAAAAGATGACGGAACAGAAAGAATTGGTTGTGTAATCTGTACTTAAACACTTACATTTGACTTTAGAAGCTCAAGAATTTGCAGACAAAGTAAGTAAGCAACTGGCATCTAGATTTTCAATTATCACCAGCTTCAGACTATTCCTTAAAATGCTGGGTATCCATTTCATTGTCCTCATGACTCTTCTGTTCCTCTCTTATTTCCACACACTTCTTGTGAAACCTGTGTCACTTCTCTCTATTTAGATATTGCTAGCAATTTATAGTTAGGTCAATATATGTAGAATCCTCACCTGATAATTCATACCCTCATAATCTGAAGGAAATCTCTCAGGAAACAAACAACAATTTAAAGTACAAGACTAAATAGGCAATAAAAGAATTTGAGGTTTATAATGGCCAACAAAGCTTCAATAACCAAATGCCTGACATGAAAAAATCTACTACTATTAATTGCTTCTGATAAGAAGCACAGGCATCTCCACTGATTTTAAGAGGTGATATAAACTTTACTGGTTTTTCCTTATCTTTTTTTTACTCTTCAGGGTTCACTGACTTATGCTGAGATTTATATCCATGAATTTATAATATTTTTAAGAGAGATAGTGGACTTTTTTTTTAACTACTAAAACTTGAATGTATAGGTTAAAGAGTAGTTTCTCTAAGGTAGACTTTGCACTTTAATAATAAATTATTGTTATTGATATTAAATATTATTTAAAATAAAGCAAAACAGTCATAAGCATTCCCAGTTGGACTGATCAAAGATGTTAGCTGGGAAATGAGAATTTATGCTTCAGTCCCAAACTGAGCAGCAGCAACATAAAAAGGGTTTCAAAGAGAAATTTTCAAAGAGAAAGATACTTAAACTCAAACATGTTCTTATAAGCACACTCTATTAGCATCTTCTCCGAGTTTAGTATTTTCTAAGCAAAAGATCTCTTATGGCAATTTGGCAAATGGAAACCCCCAGGGGTAGCCCTCTTTCCACTTAGTAACTGACAACTTTCCCAGCGAATGCACAATCCAGGTTTTTCCCTCTTACCAGCACAATTTAAAGTCTACAAAGAGCAACGTGTTTGTTTTCAAGTATACACAAAGAAAAAGGTGATAATCTGAAAAAAAATCTACAGACGACTAAACATGGGTGAAATTCTGAAAATGGCAGGGAACCAGCTGGGAACACTTCCACACAGACTTGGTTATGCAGAGAGAGAAACACTATACTTGCTTAATGATATTTACAAATAACATTAGCTAATACTGAGAGCTGCACAATCACGGGACACTCCACCTAATATTAACTATTCAACAGATAAAAACCACTATAGGTCACTGTGAAAAACAGTAAGTTCCTTCTATTGAACATTCCCTAAAGGTCAGAAAAGGGAAGAGTCATTCTGAGTGTATTATCAACAAAACACAAGTTTCTTCCTTTTAATGTTACCCCAAACTAGGGAGAAACAGGAGGAGGGGATTAGAAGACCTGCTTTTTTACTTTTTCTTCTGAAGGGACGCAATGAAGCATCAGTCTGACACCAGAAGACGCTAAATCAATTTTTTTTTTCCTACTGCATCTAAGAGGGAAGGTTGTTGCTGGAGAACACAGTTCAGCTGCTAAATTAATATGCACACTGTATTTCCACATTTCTACCCCAGAATGAGAAAGGTCAGATCATGTGGAGATAGATCTGGGAGGTGGGGAGAGCCAACTCCTGAAAGAACAGCTAGGAGAGCTATAGCCATGTTGTGTAGTGCAGAAAGTGGAAAGATCACACAATGAAGCACTTTGACTTCTTGCCAGGTATACCCTGTGAAATGAATTTCAAAATAAAGTTTTAGATTACAGACGGCTTTTCCAAGCCATTGCTGGCATGAGCACAACTGTGGAAAAGCTGTGACACCAGCAATTAGGGATAGAAGAGCCTGAGATATTAAGGGAAACTTGTCAAGCAGAACTTAAAATATCTAAATATTTCTCCAAAATATTCGCCAAAAGAAGAAATAGAAATTGCTTTGGCTCTGCTTGCCTACAAGTTTGCACCTTCTGGATTTATTTTTTTTTAAATATTCACAGATACTAGTTCAGAACTTCTATAAACATAATACTAATTCACGTCTAAAAGCTTCAGGAACAGGGAGGCTAAAGATAGAATTCTTTTAAAATATAGCATGTGGTGTGCCAGCCACACAGTCCTATGAATTTTATGTTTGTCCTATCTGTCCAAGTAAAACACACTGTGAGCATCTAAGCAAAGCTCCTCGAATTCCTTGTTTAATATTTGCAAGGAATACAGTTGAAGGAGGATTTGCCGAAACAATTAAGATGAAGAAAAGAAAGCACACACATTTAATGAGTGACAAAAAAGGCAAAGTATTTAAGTCCTGTCTTAAATGATCCTTACTACTAACCATTAATGGGAAAAAATCCAAACTAGTAATTAACATTTTAAAACCTCATGCAATGTCTGCACAAATGCTAGCAGTGTCATCAGAAATGACCACTGCAATGAAAAGAGTCATATAATTTTTCCAGAAAACTCTTAAAATTGTAAAGAAAAGCCATCTTAAATAAATTATTTCCTGGTACTTAATAGAAAATTATTGTTTTTTCCTAAATGCGGATCATTCACCAGCTAAAGAGCCTTTTTTAAAGTAGGGCAGAAACAGTTCCATAGTCTCCAACACTCAACACCAGGGAAAAAAATTATTTGATACCCTTTAACTCGCACCAGAAGATGGAGAAGATATTAAATGTAAATGCAAACAACTGGGCTGGCTCCTGCTTCCACGGACTGAATTAAAAATTGCCATTGGCACCGTTTCAGGAAGGATTTATTTCTAAAAATATCATCCTAATGTACAGTACCTCTCCAAAAGCATCACCAAGCTGCTTGTCTCCAACTCCTTAGTCGAGTCTTCTACGATAAAGAAGTGGAAGAAAAGATGTCCAAACAATGCTCCAGCCAACACAAGGTTAAAATCACATAGTTCCTGTTTGCTGCGGGAACTATTTCAGCTCTCAGCAAATCTCACAGTACACAGACTTTACCTTTTACTTCTCCTGCTGGGTCTAGCTAAGGATTGAGCCCCATAGCTGAATTTTGAGTATCCTTAAAGTTTGTGGATCACAAATTGTAACAGATGTCCCTGCTGTGCAGGGAGTTTTGTTTAAAGGTCCATCTGCCTGCAGACTGAAATCTGGGATTCTTTGTTTGCATCCTGCAAAACCAGATCTTTCAGGCCACTCACCATAAAAACACAGAGATTTTTCTGAGGGGTATGAAAGATCAATATGTTGCATACATTTGTTTCTCTAAAAAGAGGAGCAGCTTGAGACCTGTCTCAGGGTTTGGCAGGACAGTCTTATTCATGTTAATGCTGCCTTCACAGAACTGGCTGCCTGCTGCAAGAAGGAAATGGATATATGCACCTACGGCTTTTTTCTTTAAGTCCCACATCAGACTTGACTGTTCTACGTGTCTGGGGATGTGGTGAGTGCAGGAGTCACCTCAGCATGGCAAGGTGGACAATTTGGGCCAGGCAGTGGAACACAGGGTCCAGAATGTGGTCATTTAGAAGAGAAAGACAAAGAGATTACAGAACTGGTATATTTAGCAAAAATACATAAGTGTTTCCAAAATCTGAGCAAAAGAAGATAGTAATGATGAAATGACAAATGAAATCAGAATGGAAGAGAAGTGAGACTATGAAGGAATGAAAATCAGGGTATGGGAAGAAGAAATAGCAGAAGGAGTACAAATGAAAAGAGAAAGAAAAAGTATTTACTATGTAATTAGATTTCATGTGGAGAAGCACTCAATTCCTTCCTCTGTCCAGCTTACAATACCACTTTTCAGAATAAATTTTCCACACTCCCCTCAGCACACGAAGGGGGAGGGCTGGTGGGGGGAAGGGCTTCTTCATGCTCATGAGACCACTGCTCTTTTCCAGGTTCTCCCATCAGATCAGTACATTTTGGGTCTTGGACGAGAAACTTGGAGGAGTGAATGAGGTACTTGCATTTGAGCAGAGCCAACTCCAGCCTAGGGGTTTTCTGAGCAGGCACTCACCATACTCTTGAGAGAAGAGGCTCCAGTTTCCTTCCTTGCCTCCCTCCGCTCACTTTCAGCCCAGCAGTTCCGTTTCTTTACAGCAGTAGCACCCCACTTGTCTGCACATTCTCCAATCACCACCAGCTTCCAGTGGGCCCACTTCCCTCCTGTTCATCCTCTAAGAGCATGAGGTTATCTCCTACTCATCGTTTTATTATCTTTTTCGCACTTCATCTCTTTGGTGGCCAACAGGCAGGCCCACAAGCTTGAGAAAGGACTGTACAGACAGCCAAGAAATTGTTCTAGTTTTCCAAACAGTCTCAAGAGTTGTCTTTGCTGAGGTCAGATCTTCCTAAAAAAGTCTTTATTGGCCTTCCTTTGACTTCTCTACCAAGTCATGCATAACTTCTTTGTAGCCAGCTTCCTTCCTCCTGGACCAAGTCCCGCATATGCAGTCATGTCAAACACAGGCACGCAACTCTGTTTCTCTCCCCTGTCTAAGCTCAGAAGTGACATCCCTTCAGATATGAAGCCATGGACTGAATACAGCAATTTCACAAAACTGACCAGAATTCACAGGTTATGACAATGTTTGCTTACTTGAAATTGGTTTCAAGTTTTCTTGTGTCTTCAATTCTTTGCTATTTTAGAACAGTGCGTTTTACCTCTACTTAACAGCCAAAGGAAGTCAAAGAGTGTATCTTCCAGCTATTCCAGAAGACATTTGACAACAGGAAATACATTTTTTCAGCCGCTTACAGTAAATCTTTGCCATTGTTTTAGAATCTAGCATCCTGTTCACCAGTTTAGAGGTAATATATCAGAGAATGCAGAAAACAAACACTATTACACACCTGGAAAGCTGAGTAATGCAATTCATCAGCACAGGTTTTTTTTTGCAGATACATTTATATATTGAAACCCAAGAATGAATTATTTTTGTATTTACATCTTTGTAAAGGCAGTAGGTACTGGTCATAATAACCACAATGTGTTTTCTTCTGTAGAAATATCACAGGTTCAATATTTTCTGCATAAAGTATTACTTTATTTTTATGGAATGCCTTTATATCTTTTTCAGAAATCAGATGTCCATGTTCTTTTATTACTGGCAGAATTAGAGGGACAGGTCAAGTCTTCAGCATGGCGTTCCTAGTTTTTCATGTATCAGTAAAATGTTCTATACCTCCCTTCCAGGTTTATTCTGTCATTTTGTCAGTTTTCTGCACTGTCCTCTTGTTCAAATTTGAAAGACATGGAAGTTTTCTAAATTCTTTTAAATTTCCCCTTTTTTTTAATATTTGACAATTCAGTTTTTACACTTCACATTAGATTCCTCTGTATAGAGGTCAAAATTTGCTACAAGACTTCTTACATGGCCCCATCAGTGGCAGACATGTTCTTTATCTTTCTGCTTCAAGCATCTATTTAAACTATTTGCTTTTAACTCCTGTTGTTTGACCAACAAGATCTGTGACTGCACCTTCTAAACTAACAGTCAAATTGAGCTTGGAAAATTTTTAATGGGTATTATGTCCTAGAGGTAGCTAGAGAGGAGTTCATCCCTCCTTTCAAGAGAAGACTCCTCAGGCACAGTGCAATGTTTGTTTCCATAGTCATTCAGTGTGTTCAAGATCCAAAAGCTGTCATACAACTCCATTTCCCATTTACAGGCACACTGAAATAGGGTGAGATTTTCAAGTAAGGAATTTTTTTTCCCCCAGAAATAGAACATCCACACAAAAGCAGACGAAGAGAATGAATGCTGAAGATGAAAATGAATTCACTCTAGTCTACTAAAAGAAACCAATAAATGCTTTTACAACAACAGTGAAAAGCTGACTGGGGTCTGAACTTGCTCTCACTAATGTCAGTAACAGTTGGATTCAATGGGAGCAAAGTAAATCCCATTACAGCCTTTTACAAAAAAATCCTAATAAAAGCAGACACTACAAAGTAAAGGCCCCGTTCAGGCCTTGCTTACACCACAGCCATTGTAAAGCCACACCATCGTATCTGGGGTCGGCATTCAGAGCTGGAGCTTTTCAGTCCTACACTTGCCACGTCACAGAAAGCCGAAAGGAGATGCTGCTCCGAAGTGAGAATTGCAAGTCTCCCCTGGCCGTGGATTTAACACGCTATTGTTAGGTTTACATAGGATCTGGCTGGGTCCCAATTGCGCATTCCCTGACACACACACTGCCTGATTTATGCTGTCTTATTTGGCTGGTAACAGAATCAAATTGGTGACTGGTTTTGAATGAAGGCAATTAGGGTGCTTGATTGGTTTTGTAATTTGGAGAACACTACTCCAGAGTATAAGTCAATTGTGTAGAACTATCCAGGTCTTTAATCACTGGTTTCCCTGTGCAAAGAGCTGATACTTTACATCATCTGAAATTTATACCACCTATAATCAATTCCATTCTCCCAATTACCCCCCTTATTGCTTCCTCCCCTGCCATGCACCTGGCAAAAACATTACATTTTACCAGAGAAAAAGTTAACTATAGTGTGGCCAAATACTTCAAAGCTATATCCGAATTTTATTTACAGGCTCAACCAAGTATATGGGAGTAACTATTTTACAGAGCATCTGACCAGCATAGTGGTCCAACATTTCCTGTTAGAAATCTGTTGGGAAGAACTTGTTTAAATTTGAGTTAGGTTAAACAAGAGACTTGTCTCTGCAAATCTTAGAAAGCAACATCATCAACAAAGACAACAATTTTACATAAGTCTCTTGAGTTCCCCCAAAAGACTGGAAATTCTCAATTCAAAGGGTTTTCTTTCTGAATGTACACTAAAATAAGAAGATCTGCAGGTTTAACACAAAAAAATCAAGCCAAACACAAGACAGGAAATCATACATAATTTGCCTATATATATAGTAATTATATACCTTTATGAAACACAATTTCTTATTTAAGTATACAGGCTTCACAAATTCCAAAGGTGAGAAATAAAAATGAACTCCAGAGTTTCCTCAAGCAATTTTTTTTTCTCAACAGTGGACAGGAATTGAAGTGTACATTTACAGGATAAATAAGTAAAGAAAAACTTTGAAGAGTTACATGATATTCTAGGCAATAGCTTCTGTTCCCTCATCACAATCTGCACTCCTGACATTTATTCAGAACAAGGCTGTGTTCTGCACAGTAGCTTTCAGATCACTGAGTCCCAAACTTTTGGGCCAATGGTCTGCTGAGAGTCTTTGCCATTGATCACTGACCACCATGGAATTATACCAAACGTTTACCTGAAATGTCAGTTCTTCTTACACAATGCTGTAAGAAGATGTGAAGCACTGAATTCCACTTCTCAGCAAGGCTGTATATGAAATAATCTGTGCTTCACCGAAGGGTGCCACAAAACCCCCAATCAGCTCATAAGATGTGAGGCAACTTCAAGGCTTTCCATAATGTGCCATAATTTTATGCTCCTCATTGAAAGTCCTCACTATAGCTGAACCCTGAAGCCCCATGCAAACTGACCACCACTGACAAATCACAGTTCGGAGAGCCAAAAGTTTTATTAGTAGGTAATTAAGTAACTAATTAAGTTTTATTACTAGTTAATAACATGTAGAGTTATGTATCTTTTTACAAATTCCCTGCATGCACCCTTAATTTATTGTGGTCCTGAAAGTCCTCAGATTTTAATAAAATCTGCCCAATAGAAGGAAACTCTCTTTCCCACACTCATGTAAATAGCAAATCTTACTGATTATGAGGCAGTAATGAAACCATGTCAAAAAGTTTGTATAGCATGGAGTAGATGATGTTAGTTAGCTGGATCTAATATTAGTCAGACTAAGCAAATTCTATTGCAATTGAAATGATCCTATTCCTTGAAATAAAATATAGAGGAAAGAAGAAAAGCCCCAGATTACTGTTTTGTTTCATCACTTACAAGCAACAAGGAATAACTGAAAATTCGTTATCATCCTTTGGTACTGTAAGCAGCTATGCTGTTGCTGTGCAATTTAAATACCCAATCTTCCCATTCCACCTCACCAAAACACAACTCATGGTAGGTTTGAGAAGAGTGATACATTTGAACTTGACTGACTTTAACGTAGGTGCTCACCTAATAACATTCACATGCAACACTACACACAGAAGCACTTATTTAGACAAAAACTAGTTTTACCACTGCAACCATTGTGAAATTACTAGCACATATACATAATAATCCCTAGGAGCATCCTGGGTAAACCCCCACAAACTGGACAGATGCTTTGATGCAGTTTCTCCTCCTAGGTGACCAGGTTCATTGGAGAAAGAGTGAGGAACCACATCTCTGCCAGCTCCCCAGATCACCATTCATGCCTGTGTGATGTTTCTGGTAGTGACTGGAGTCAGCAGACCAGCATTTCAGATTAATTTGTGTCTTAAAAAAACTCCCCAAACTGATTTGAACACTTTGTTGTGCTCATCATGTTGACCTGAGAAACAGTGCTTACATTTGCAGCCTAGGCTTCCTGGGGCCAGCAGTCATGGGCAGAAGGTGATGCTTCTTCCAAGGACAAATGCACAAATGGGTAAAAGTCAGCGACCTGGTTGCAGTGTATTAGCCCTTTATGAGAAACTCTGAGTTATTTCTCCTGAGTTCATGATGCAAACCTGAAGGGACACACAGCATATTTGTGACTGAAGATGCATATCTACAACAACTTTGCTGCCTTTCTATACATAGAAAGTCAACTTGAGAACTCAGATTCTTGGCTAGAAAAAGGAAGTGAACACACATACAACAAATACTGTCCCAGGGTCAGGAATTCACATCTTCAGCAACCCACATCAGGGTCCAGCAGCGAAGTAAAGGAAGGTGCAGAACCTTCCAGTGACCCCCTCATTTTGCAACGTGTTTCAGGCAGTTTCAGAAATGAGGGAAGAACCAGGAGCTCTGGATGCTCCAGAGTGAGCGTTGGTGACAGGCTACAGGCCATGCCAGTGGCCTTACCAAGATAACAGAGGCAAGGCATAACAGGATTATTTCCAAAACTCTCTCCAGACACAAGGAAATGAAGGAACAGCTCCAAATTTAAAGCCTCAATGATACCAGCCAGAAGCACAACCCAGGGAAAACCAAAGAGCATTGAGCAACAGCCAGCAGGAAGGGGAAATTCTTCCTCATGATTAGTGGCACATTCCAGCAGTGTATCTGAAAGGGATGATGGCAGAAAAGCTTCACATCCCTCCCTCAGCAGCAGGGAGGCTGGCTCCAAATCAATCAGGAGATTAAGGGATCCCATCCTTTGGGGAGAACAAAGGAGGAAATAATATGCCAGAAGCCTCTTGTGCCAAAATCCTTTCTTACAAGCCTCTGTTTGGGAGTAATAGCAATTCAAATATTAGGAGTACAAAAGAATGCTGGAGAAGAGAGAAGGAGAGTAAGAGAGGGTGCAAGTCCTCCTCCTAAAGCACTGGCCTCTCCTGAGACCACAGGCTGAGCTGCAGAACTCCAGGCTGCTAAGATAAATTGTCTGAATAACATCTGGATATAGGTATAATTACAGGAATAGTTCTTTTAAAGCACATGACATTGTAACTCACAAAAGGGTAGCTGTTTCATCCTAGCACTGCCCACTTCTCATTGAAAAATCAGACCCCCAAGAGCTGGGAGATTTAGAAAAGAGCAACGCAGCACACTTGAAGCTGACTTTCAACCTCCCCTCCAGCCCTCTGGAACAAGGTGTAGAAGGAAGTAAGACGTAAGTTTCTCAGCCCGCAGTTACGCTCACAAACACTCTCCATGCCCCCTACTGCTGAAACTGAGTTTTACCTTCAGGCAAAAGAGTCATCATCCCACTTCTTTAAAATACAAAGAATTTTCTTGACTGTGCTGTTCCGGGCAATCCCTAAGAGCCACATTTTTCTTCATAGAGCAGTGGGAAGCAGAGGGAGGAGGAGAAATACTGCTGCCAATTGATTCTAATAAGAGAACTTCAGATGAAAAAAAAAAAAAAGAGAAAAAGCAGCAATTAAAAGTGCTATAGCTGGGCAAGGCACCAGATCTTTTAGCTATTCTCCCTAAATCCTAGCTCTCCAGTACCAGGATTCTGCCTGCATATCTAACAGCAATGGTGGGTTCACGTCTCTGACACCTTCACTAGATATATTTCCCACTTCATCCCCAAAACGCCTCCTAACGAATGATCTTTGCGCAGCGCTGCAAGATGCCAAAATGACACAATACTTCACAGGAGATGGATAAACATTTCTTCTTGAAATGGGATCATGAGGACTCCCCTAAGAGACGCCGAAGAAAGCTGACTTGCAAATGTTTAAGAACCTCGTCAATGAACAACTGACTGATTCTGATTGATTTAATGAAAGTGCTCTGTACCGCTGAGGGGGTATTTACAAAAGCAGAGTTTAATCTAGTGAGACTCTGTTCCCACCAGAGCCAATGAATAGACATTGGCTTGCCCTGGGCAATGTAGAAAAGGAAGTCATGCTAAAGACTGTCTTTATGAAATGTTCCACTGTTTCCAACCATGCACAGAATGTCCATTTGCTGACATGGACCATTTCATGTATCATGCACCTTTTGGGAAGCATTTATATGATAACCTCAAGAACAATTAACATACGATTGTTTCAACATTTTAGAATAATATATACACTAAAGAGGTTAACTGTAAAAGATTCTGATTTCTCCGCCAGCTAATGTGGAGCAAACATGGAGGAAGTACCAGAAAATATTTTTAAATGTGAGTTTTCTGAGCAGAAAATACCTGTAAGCTTCATGACCCAAAGAGATTAATGGAGGTTACTGGGGTTGCAAAGGAAAAAAAAAAATCTGAAGACTGAGCTTGGAAATCCTGGAAAAAACTGATCAAGAGCATTCACAAGTAGGGCCAGATTTGTTTTGAATGCATCTTGCATCATGTAAGATGTGTTACTGTACACATAAGCACATAAATGTTAAGCTCACGTAAAAAAAAAGCCATCCTAGTGGCTCCTACTACAATAAACCCCCTTGTTTTAGAGTTTTTGATATTCTATGGATTACTGGAACAGTTGCAATTCAAAATTAATGCATCAAAATGCTGTTTGTAATGTGCAAAGGGCACATGCCCCATATCAGACAGTTTTAGCAAAGTCTTCTGAAGACTGCCAGGATACTGAACAACTCATACTCAAGCACTCCATTAGTGCTTGAAATAGGGAAATTTGCCTAATTCTTTTTGAAAAACCATACAAATATACTTCAGAGAAAGAAAAAAAAATTCAGAAGTCAGTCAATCATACAGACTAATACTATTCTAGATAATCAAATATTGGCAGAAGTCTTGCAAACTGACTCTGCTCTTACCACTACCACTAGATCACTTGGGCTAACCTGGCCACATTCCATAGGCACACACAATTACAAATATTTGTTGAGCACTACACATTATTCACCACTTTAAAAATTACTAATATAATCTTTATTTGATATTATATAGCGATAAAATGGCCCGTAAGTATTCCACTGTATTTTTTTTTTTTTTTAACATAGGAAAAATTCCATTTCTATCAAGGAAGTCTACAATTTTCCCTATGCCTTCCTCAACTGAAACAGTTCTTGATTAGAGAGCCTACCCCACAAAAAATCATTGTAAAGCAAGCATATCTCTGGTCACTTCAACTGTTCATTCTAGACATTTGACCTTCTTCAGTAAGTATCTTTGAGTCTTTTGGGTTTCAGAGCATCCCTATCCATGCTTATATAAAGAAAAGAAAAATCCTTTCATATTAACATCTTTCTTTCTTATAATCAAATGCAGCCTTCATTCAGCCCCTTAAAAAGCGCCAGAGGCCATTGTACCTAGTTTTCAGGTACGTGTGGCCAGCAGGAGTTCTTGTCCGTAAACAGCCAGATTTTCCATGCTGCATTTCCTACCCATTAGCCTAAACAAAATAACCAGTCTATCCCTGCTGCTTATGCCCTTATATTAAGACAGCCTGAATAAAAGGTGTAAGGGCTTTCTCTGCAGGACCCCTCTCCAGCATACAATCACAGGTCGTCTTATCTGCATGATCCAAAGCAGAATTCTTGCACTGCCATAATAGGAACAGATCTTTTTTGCTTGCTCAAGTCCCAAGACCAAAAATGAACCATAACAAGAAACTAGTACCCAAGGCAGCAAGAAAACACATGTACTTTGATTATTCATGACAGCTGCCTGATTTCACAGCTATCTCTGCTGAAAGGGAAGGTTCCCCTGAGTCATGGTTTACCAGGGTGTCTAAAAACTCTGGCCTCAGTATCCCTCTGCCAACTCTGCTCTGGCTGCATTATTTGGATGTTACCACTTCCAGTCTCCAACAGCTGCCATCGTGTTTGTCAGAAACAACCTGCCATGGAGAAAAAAGCTCCATGATTCAGGAGGAAGTAGGTAATGGAAACATTTAATGGAGTAAAGCAAATTTACTGGGATAAAGCAATTTAATGGAGTAAGCTCATATCTTAGTGTCCATCTCTTTCAGATACAGATGCTCACAAGTGCTTGTTACAAGTTAAACATTTCTTGAAATTCAAATCTGAAAATTCTCTGAAGGAAGCTTTATGGGAGCAAGACAGGTGCCTCTTTTGACTCTGAAGGGAAATATTTCAGAGAGCTTATCCATTTCATTCAATTCACCTCAAGAGTGGAGATGCTTAAAAAGTGCTAATTAGTCAACTCATTAGATTGTGCTTGGGTTACAGAACCAATATTGTATAGCTCAATCCTGGCTATCAGTCCTACATTTCATTAGATTCCAAGCAGTCATCTGAAGGAAACACTCGAGCGAAGCTGCTTGTGCGAGCTCCCTGCCTGGGTATGGAAGACATCTGTGTGCACAGGGAGCTCACCTCAGACCCACCGACACTACTGACGGCCACACAGAGCTTTGCAGCCAGCGAGACAGCCGAAAACCAGGCTCATTGATGAGCGCTGAAATAAAGTCTATACCAACTAAGAGATTCATATCACAATATGTTTATATCACAATAAATAAACTAGCAGATAACTTCACTAATTTCCAAAACTACCAGATCAACACCTACGCTAACCATCTGAGCAAAATGTATTTGGATCGGAGGGATGATGAGGAAAAGGTCATTGTTTTAACAAGTATTATCAATATGCAAGAAGACAGACAAAACTAAACACTCATTAACAGCAAGAGATGCCTCAGAGCACACTCTTTTCTTGGCAAATATCAAATGCAGAATTCTTTGTTTCTTCCCTTTCCTTTATTCTGAATGCAATACAAATAAAAATGAATATTTATTAGCCTAATTGCTTGAAGGCCTTTCCTCCTTCAGCCCTTTTACATACACTTAATTTTTTATTCCTTGTCCTGTTGAAGTGATGCCATTAGTAATCAAATAAAGAAAACACAACGAGTATAAAGAAGGGAGAGAGTTTTTAAAATAAAGAAGTCAAAGAAATTTAGTTGGAAGAAACAGCAAGAGGCGCAGATGAAAATAAATTTGGACTGCAGGAAGAGGAAACATGAAAAAATGTTCTCACTTCTGAATTATATAGTTCCTCCCCTTTCTTGTTATTTTCTTGAGTCAAGCGTTTTCACTAGATAATACAATTCACCTTGAAGTGCTTTTCAGGGCAGCAGATCTCAAAAAGGCTTCTTTGACTGCAGAAAATTGAGCTAAAATGGACTTGTATTACTAGCATTGCTAGTCCAGTTTCATTTATTATTTTTCATTTATTATTTCATTTATTTACACCCAGACAAATTCCAAGGTCATGTTTTAGAGATCACCACATAAGACTAGAGAGAAGAACAAGACTCGGTGACTTTTCCTGATGCTTGCACCAACTCATCCTGTGATTTCTAGACAGCGAGCGGCTGGAGCACTGTGTGATAATATGTAAGGATCTCATTGTGCAGAGAGAAAACAAGTTGGTTTTAAAGCCCATTGATATCATTAAGGATTTTACTAGGGATTATGTTACTGCAGCAAAAATTGCTCAGTCGTCTTTCCCATCTTTATCAGTTCCCCTGTCCTATGAACCCTAGCTGTGTAAGGAGCATCTGTAATCCTAAAGGGAAGGAATAAACACAGACTGCATTGGCTCTGATCCTTCCTAAATTCAGATTTAGTGACCTTGCTAATCTTCTTGGGTTAGTCCTACTTCCTTCAAGGCCTGAGAAGCAAGAAAAGGAGAGATGGCCCAGGCTTGTTTTAGGCAAATGCAATATGACTTTGAAAAAGCATAACTATTTTAATAGCTAATGTACACCATTAACTACATCAGTAATAGCTCATGGGAGAAATTGTCATGAAAAAATATTTACAAACCAGCTGAACTAAACTTCTGAAAATGGATTTTTGCAGGAACAAGCTAACAAAGAAGAAAAAATGCCTTTCTTATTGAAGTATCTATAATAAAATTATTTTTTTCAATGTGCTTCTAATAATAGTAACAATAATGTCATCATGAGAGTCCTTGAAGTAAAAAACATGAAAAATTCTGCAGATGAGGGGAAGGAAAAATGCATGTTGCAACCTATAAATCACAAATTATTGTAACATTTTGCAATATGGTATTTTTACATTAATTTACATTAACTAATGTGAATGAAGATGTAGACACTGATAATGCGGATTTATAATTTCTGTCACAAAAAGTGCATAGTACTTAGCAGTCTTGGTAAAAACTCTTGGTCACAGATGCAGAATTCAGAAGGTTACTCCTCAAGACCTCTTCCTGCCAGATGCAGCAACTGTCCTTTAAGAGCAGTGGCTTGCAGTTTACTTTGTATGACGAACACAACAGTAAAACTAAACACTAGATATATCAATACCTAACAAAGTGACCTACATTACCTACCAATTATTATTAAAGTAATTAATAATAAATACACTAATTACCTGACAAAGGTCCTTGCAGCTCAAAAATGAGTGCAATATAGTCTTATAAGTTTGACTTACAAAGATTTGAAAGCACTTGGACACTACTTGTGTGAAGACAGCCCCATTCAGCAGTAGAGGGGTTTGGGGTTTGTTGTTCGGGTTTTTTTAAACTAGTTACTAGACGTAAGTGATGGGACCTTGTTATTGCTAGTTCATTTATGTGCACAACATACACCATCCTTTCAGGGAATTTAATGAACCATGTAGAAGGAGGAAAAGAAAATATCAAAGGAGTTAGTGACCCTTGCCCCAAAAGTAAATTGTAAAGCCTTCCTAGTATTTTTGCTGAAGCATCTTTCTATATTTGCAATGTATCTATGCTAGAAGTCGAGCTGTTATCACCAAAAAAAATTGATGTACACTTGGGAAAGCTGATTGAGGTGTCAAATGTCCACAGGTTTAGAGAACGATTTAATCAATACAAGAGGTATAGGGCATGCAGTTTGTATTGCTGTAACTTGTCTCCTTTGAAGCTTTGTTGTTTATTTGCAGCAGATTGGAAAGCTCCTCTTCATTTGAAACGACAACCAACCCACTGAAGTTCCCACGTTAAGGTCAGATGCCACTCGCAGAAGAACTTCAGAGGGTTCCATCATTCTCTCCTCCTTTTGCAGGAAATAGCTTCAACATGCTTTAAACAAAAAGAAAACTACTCGTCATTCCAACCCAGAGCTCTGGATCCAAAATACCAGAATTTAGAAGTCTGGATCCAGATTTTGCCAGTCCTTCTTGGATATGTCATTCTTCATTGAAAGCAGGAATACACTGGGCAATGATAACATCAACTATTTGCCTAATTTTAGTTTTCAAGTATTTAAGCCCCGTTGTTGAATCAAAAAGGCAGCTATTTTTCTTAGGACAATCTTTGTAATAGCCCAGTAGCCAGCTTTTGCAAATAGCACATTTCCACGGACTTAGATAAATAGTTTTAAGTGAAAATAGATCATATCACTTCACGCAGCAGTTTTGATTTACTCAAGCTGAGAATTTGGATGTAAAGAGTAATTTGGAGGTTAGGTTATTTTATATTTTTTTAACCTCTACTTATTTCTCTGCCATTATTTGTGGAACAACCTACTAATATTAAAGGGTTGTATTTTCTACTTAATTTCTAGAGTTTCCTTCAATAAAATTGCCTATACTTACTGAAAATTTTGGGGAGAAGTAAATGTTTCACTTTTAGTAATCATTTTATAAAGTGAAAACACTTCTTCAGCATTGTACTTTGCCAAGAGATCAAATGTAACAACAGAACTAGATTGAAGGAAAAACTTTCATTAAAGGCAGAAAAATTCTCTGACATTATAATTAGTCAAATCTAAACCTCATAGAGCAGTGACAGGACTCTTCAGGTAACAAAAACATTGCTTTAATTCATGTTAACATGCTGTAAAATGCAGAGACATGCTGAAGAACCCAACAAATTTGACTCTAATTTTCACTCTGACTGATACAACGATTTGGATAAGTGGAGCTGTTATCTCCCAACAGGAAAATCAGGCACTTTGTAAGTTGAGGAAGAGCACAGAAGTGGAGGCAGGACACAGCTGCGTTCCTCATACCTCAGTAGTCAGGATCATCCATGTTTAAAGAAAACAAAATGAAAAAAAGAACCACAAACTCCAACCCAGAACCTATTTTTCTATCCAAAATCTGACATTTTATGTGGAATTGTTTCCCTTCTTATATGTCATTAAAAACCACGTAATGTTGAGAAGTGTCTGGTTTGGGGGAAGAAATACAGAAATTGATATCGGCAACACTTCACTCTTCAGAAAGGCTCAGATTATCAGAGTTATTAGAGTAAAGAATACATAAAAAATGAGGAAAATGAGATTGTGACTCTCCAGTTTTTAATGAGCTCCACTACGGGAAAGTGGGTTGCTATTTCGTGCCAAACCGGAATTCTGTCACTAGCAAATAGCAGCGCCTTGGGACCATCCTTTCCAAGCCCAGTGGCACATGGGCCCCAGGGTGGAGGGGCTGAGTCCTGGGCTAAAAAGAGAGATGGCCCTCAGAGTGAAAGGACTTCACAAACTTCACTTATCTAGGAATAAATATTCAACAAACAGAAGTGGTCCTGTTATGCTCTGCTGCAACTGCATCTGAAATAGTGCTTGGCCGTCTGGGCACCTCATCTCACAATAGCCACATACAGGAACTTGAGAAGCTACAGGAGGAGGTAACAAAAGCGATCAGAGGTGTGACATAGCTTCTACTTTGGGAAAGAGACAAAACTTGGAGACCAGGGCAATAAAAGTGTATTAAAGAAATCCTGAGTAATATGGACCAGTGGTGAGGAAGGCAAGGATGGGTTGCCCAGAGAAGCTACTTGTCAGACTTAAAGCCAACAGAAGAAAGAGCTTTCTCAGGAAAAGCCCAGCTAAGCTGTGCAGCTCACACCACCCGACACTTTGGTAGCCAGAAAATATGAACAGCTGCAAAATAGATCACGGAGGAAGGATCCAGTGATCATTGTGAAGGTTAATAGTCTGGATGCAACCTTGATCTCAGAGCCACTAAGCCATTTATTGCCAGGAACTGGGCAAATAAGCAGCACAGCAGGACTGCTCTACACTAGTGCTTTTTATTCAATATGTATTCAAGTTTACACATGCAACAGCACTGGTTTTTTAAGGGAATTTTCACAAGAAATTCTGCCTAGTTCTTTTGCAGGAAAATTTCATCAAAAAAGGTTATGTTCCTATAAACACTTTAGTTTTGACAAAACTTGCTCTTTCCACTTAAGGGGAAAAAAAGAGAACATCTAACTAGCTCTTACACTCCATGTAAATGAACCCAGTGGCAATTTTCTCCTGAGCTGCTTCAAACCTGTAAATGTTCCAGTCAAACCAAGGAAGATACTGCAGAGTTCATAAAAGAAGCCACCCACTGAGTCACCATGTCCACGGGAGCTAGGTATAAGGTGAGCACTCATTTATGTCTCCTGCTGACCAAAATACATTGCATCTTGGGTTGGTAATTTTAAATAATGAGAAGGAATACGCAGCTTGTATTGAAATAAGATTTTTAGAAGAAATTTAATCTAAATTACTTTAAAAATGAAGGCCATCCTCTTTCTCTGCCTTAGTTTTCCCCTCTGACACAGCAACAAAACAAACACAACAAGAGAAAGAAAAGATAACAGGTAAGAATTTTCATTGTTTTACACAAAGTAGCTTAAGTACTACTTTTCAGTGCTGTTGTCAGCCACAACAGCAGGGATGACCTGCTTTATTCAAAACAGAGGGAACTTGGCCAGTTGAAGGAAGAGGTTTCAAGAAATACTAATTTTTTATACATATATATAAATACACTTATATATATAATGTCTTTGAACAGCTGGTGACATTCAGTAAACAGCTTTATGTATGTTTAAATCTCTAGGCATAAAATTGAATACATATTTGCTTGGTCCACTAAGGAATAATAACAATAAATAAATTAATAACGGCCGCAATAAAAAGAAAGCAAAGTTTTAGAAAAAATTCTTCACTAACAAAAAAGAAAACATCAAAAAGTCTCCTATAAAAATTACACATGCCACAGGGTTAAAAAGCTTTCCTGTCTCCACTTGGAACAATTCTAAAATCAGAAAAGAAGGAATGAAGGAGGTAGAATGAGGAAAGTTCACCTGAGAGCACAAATCAAGCAATCGTTTCTTTGGAGCACAGTTATTTTTGAAGTTACCATATAGTTTTTCTTAATATTAAAGGATTCTTAAGATCAAAATCTAAGATTTTAAAAGCTTTTAGATCTTATTTTTAAAAGTGACTCATCACATCAATGAGCTGAAATACAGATCTGTGTTAAAGATCAAAGAAGTCACATCACAACCCAAATATAATTTAAACTTACAGTTTGTCAGTGTACCACCTCCAAGATATGAGCACATTTTTTTGCAAAACTATTAGGAGTTCCTCAGTGTGCGCCATGGTGAGATCAGCAAGAATGTGCCAAAGTTAACAGAATATGCTCAACGGCATACCATGTCCTCTTCCTATTTTTTCTTTCTTTGCACCTAAGTCTCCTGTTTTAATGCACTAAAAACAAGACCAGAAATTAATATTGATGGCAAAATAGCTTACCTTGATCTTGAAAATATCCCTGCTATTATACAAGAAAAATGCCATAAAAATTAGACAAACTGCAGGAAGAGAAATATCCCATATTTTTTCAGAGAAAAATGCTTATTTCCATTCCCAGTTGTGCTGAGGCAGTGCCAGCGATTGGCTCCATATGTTTCAGCAATTGGAGTCATATTAACATTCTTACAGTTCTTTTGCTTTCACATGCTTTGTCTAGGTTGCATTATGCAAACCTGGGAAATCCAGCATTTCTTAACACCCTCCCCTCCAAATAAAGACCAATTCAGTTTCTGACTACAGTGGTTTCTCTATCTCAATCCCAACAATGGTGATTTTTCCAGACAATGCAAGGAGGTAGAATGAAACCCATCCCCGGCTTCCCAAATATATTCATTTTTTTAGGAAACTATGACTGAGTGCATAGCAACATGCAAAGATCACTTTTAAAGGAAGAGCATCCTGGCTTCTTGTTACAGCAAAATGTCAATAGATTCTACTTCTATTTTGCCTTGGAGAAAAAAAAAAGGCAAGCAGAAGTTTTCATCCTGAGCCAGTGACAAGCGAGCAGTAAAATGCTAGTTGGGCTGAGACAAAGCAGACTAACTTAATAGCTGTAATTTTCATCAGTACTGGAATACGAGTGGTAGGACGGAAAAACTGCATTCCAGCGCATAACACTGGCAAATATATTTTTCCAAGACAACCTGTTTTTCTAATGCTGTTGACCGCAAAGTCATTGAAGTGCACATTCTTCAGAGGAAGGTAGATCTGCTTAAGATGAGTAAAACTACCACAGCACAAATTTTACATAAAGGGTTCACCAAAGTTTATGCTTCACCATAAAAAGTACAGGAGGATACTAACTGGGAGTGAATGCAATAGTCCTCTTTCAAACAATATTACTAAAAGTCAGTGAGCCAAATCACAAATCTTTTGTCACAATAAAACTCCTACTGAAGTGACTGCTGGGAGCAGGGACGTAAGTAAGAGCAGAGCATCGAAGAGAGGAAATACTGCTTTCTTGGATTTTACTGTGTAGCTGCTTATAGCGTGGTAGATCATATCCCCACTCCTAAGTAAAAGATGAAACACCATCATAAAACAGGCTGGCATGAAACAAGTGCTTGTGGTCTTGCTGGTATGGGGTTTTTCAATTTTAAAATCTGACAAAACCCAAATCTGATTCAGATTCCTATTAATTTAAAACAAAAATTCTTGTGCGACTTCCAACCAGCAATTTCTCAAACCAAAGCTTTGAAGTGCCACCTAACCAGCAATAAAGGGGGCGTCTATGCTATGGAAACACAGGGGAATTCAGAAAATTCCTTTCAAGGACAGTGGAATTTTTAGGACTGTGATCCGTTTAGAAATACCAAGCATTTTCAAAGCGGTAAAGAGAAGAAAAGAAAATAAAAAAATCCCCTCAAACTGAAAGCAGAAACCTTTTCCTAGCCAAACCACAGATTACGGATAGGCTTTCTGACATGCATTTTATGGCATTTACAGAACTTAACTAATGAATCTTGCAAGACATTGGTGACTGAGATCTTGCTGCAGCAAAGCCTTTAAAACATCTACTTAAATATAAGCCAAGTGGAGGGAATGGGTTTCGAGCATGCATCAAAGATTACTCTGGTTATAAAGCCATGAGGATACGTCAAAGGCACAAAATCAAACAAAAGACACTAAAACTAATCACATGATATTTATGAAACACACACTTTCAAGACTAAAGTAATTCTTTATAAAACAAACCAGGGACTAGTCAGAAAAGAGGAAGAAAATCACACTAAAGTTGTGAAGGAAAATAACTGACAACTAAACACAGCTGTATCACTGAGGAAGAAAACATAACAATTACTCTTACATTCAACAGATCTGTTTCCCCCTGCCTCCAAAATGGGCTGACAGAAACTCTGCAGACATAGAATACTTTAATTGTAGTGCCACATTTGTCAAATACCACTGTGAAATCTTAAAAAACTATTCAAGTTCTGTTGGTTGTGAGCAGTGCTATTGCAGACTCTTCCCAACAGAAGACATCTGGGGTCAAATAAAAATCAAGATTATGCAGAAGCATTAAACAATGTTGGCAAACTGACCGACTACAGTCCAGGAAAAACATATCATCCTCTACAAACTGGACAGTAAGTATTCCTTATTGTCAGGTTCTTGTACTGAATCAGGAATGAAATCTCCACTACCTTTAATTTCTAAAGTCTCATATTCTATCATTTGCAACAGAGGTTTGTGAGTTGTGTGTAAATCCTTTTTCATGTAGAGTTTCTATCTATTTGAAACTATTTTAAAATATTAAGTACTAAATATGCATTAAGAAAATCAATAATGTGAATATGAACAGAAATACTTACCTTCAGCCAAGACACTTTGTAGTTTTAGAACATCTGAGGAACATGAGCCATATTTTGCCCAACCATCCTCATCCTCATCGGGAAACAAGGGTGGAGAAAATCAGAACAATTTGTTATGGAGCTGTGTGATCTTGAGTTAGAACAGAATATAATCTTCAATCCCCTAAAGCCCTAAATCTAAGACTATGGTGCTTCCCAGTGCTTTACTCTTCAACTTATACATTTGGCATGAAAACAAGCACAGACAACCCTTGGCCACTTAAATACAGGATGCAGTGGTATTACCATTTGTCTCTGAGGTCTTTGAAGACCTTTGTTGAACCTCCTCATCTCTCACTTTCAGTGAGAAGTTAATGGAGGTCTTGCTCTATACCATGATCTTCTCACCAGATCCCTTGATCACTTTGGAGATTATGGAGAAGATCGGTGTCACATGTTGCTATTTTTGCCAAATATTTCTATATTACCAAGGAAGGGAATCTGTTTTCTTCCTTTTGTTTACTTGTTTGCCTGCAGAGAGGCTGCTGAGGATCCTTGAATGGTCCCACAACAGTAAGGAAGGCCCTGAAGTATGAAGAAGCAGAAAGTAGCAACATCTCCCATAGTGGCAGAAGCATCAGCAGCAGGAAAGCAGGAATGGAAGCTGGATTAGCAGGGTTTACCAGAAAGTTTCAGCAGCAGGCACCAGCAGGCTTCTGAAAGGAGTTTGAAGCAAGGTGGGGATCAACCTCTTCTACCAAGCCGCTAGTGACAAGGACAAGAGGATACAGTCTCAAGCTGTTCCAGGGGAGGTTCAGGTTGGACACCAGGAAGAATTTTTTCATGAAAAGGTTGCCACACATTGTAACAGGCTTCCTGGGGAGGTGGTAGAGTCACCATCCCTAGATGTGTTCAAGAAATGACTGGACATGGCACACAGTGCCATGGTCTAGTTGACAAGGTGGAGACTGGTCAAAGGTTGGACTTCATGATTCTGGAGGTCTTTTCCAACCTAAATGATTCTGTGATTCTCTCAGGATAACATCCCAACAGGGTGTATCCATTTTTCTCCTGGGTCCAGTAACCTATTTACAAGCTGAAGAACAAGGACAACTGACCATTACGCACGGGGATTCCCACACCAACTGTAAAAAGGTGACAAGTTGGTTTTTCCACTTGATCACACCCACAGACATTACTTGGCAAAATAGATAATGAAGTAAAGCAACTGGGTGACAGTAAATAACTGCTAAGGTGAACTCAGAGTCCTTTTGTTTTGCAAACAGTACTGCGTGCCATTAATTACAGGCAAGGAGAAACAAGAGCGTACCTCCAAGGCAGATACTTGGAGAAGCAGAACACGCCAGCATCAGAACACTTCTCACTGGCAAAAGGATGATGCACAAGAGGGAAAAACAAAATGCTCAGACATAATATTGCCTCAAACACTCAGCTCATCAATAAATTTGCCTGCCTAACATGAACACTTGATCGAATGCAAATATCCTGAGAAACAGAAGGCTTTACTACTTTCAGCACAGATGTAAAAAATCTTGATATATTTCTGTATGAAACAAGCAAAGGAACAATAAGCTCCCCCGCTCTGTGTTTGTAAGAGGCCAACTGTCCTGATTATGAAGGACAACAACATGAGGTTTAGCTTTTGTAGGCCTTTTAATTTAATTTCTTATCACCCTTGTTGATAGCACTATCCCTTTTGTTTATATTTTAAAATTAACAAATAATCACACTGTTTCAGAAATCTGCAAGAAACGGACTCCCACCCGGGGTGGGAGACAGCTGTGTTTACAACAATGTCATTAGGACTCTTCTGTCAGTAACTAACAGATCTCTTCAAGACTCAGTGGTCTGGTGGTCTGGACACGCTGCAGCAAAAACTGAGCCATGAAAGGCCAAGCCCAGACACTTCTTTAATCTGCTCAGGCACCATAGAGACCTGCCAGAACAGAGCCACACCACATTTCCACGGTACAGCTCCAAGGAAATGGCTCTTTTAGAGGAAAAACTATCGCAGCAGGGGACCAGAGTGACAGCAGGAGACTCCCTTCTGTGTGAGCAACAGTTTTGAGAATGGGTCCAGCTTTTTTGCTGTCGAATGAACCTGACTTCTCTAATGGGCAACATGGAGAACGGAGAGATTGTGCCTGCCACAACTCCCTTCTGTATAGCTCGCCACAAGCAGGTAATCTGGCCAGAGTTACCATGAAGAAGTCAATTCAAAAAGCAAATGCTATCTTTTGGTCTGCACATGTAAATATTAATGATCTCTGACTGACAATCGCCTCTTAAAGCCAATGTAAGAGGAGCACGCAACGTTGTTGTCAAGCTGATACAACACATAGCTTCAATTTCCAAATTGGGGATGCTGAATAAATGATCAATTTCATACACTCCCACAGGAAGCCAAATTATTCATCCAGAACACCTTATTTTTATACATATTTGCATTCAAAATCTGTTTTCACCTGTTTGAATGAGTCGCAAAACAAAAGCTTCCACTTTCTCTGTTTTCTATTTATACATTAATTTTTTCCACACAGCAGAATGTATCTCTTCACTGCTTCCACAAAAATCTTGTCAACAACCCACAATTAATGATACCATGAATTATTTCACTGAGACGAAATAATACTGTGCGCCTCAACAACATTTTAAATAAATGCTCAGCATTCAGCACAAGAGGCAAGAATGGATAAGGCCAGGATCTGCTAAACCACAATAATTTTTACGCCATCCCTATTGGAAATACTTACCCATTCTAATGAGATTTAGCAGAAGGCATCCCGTGAAAAAAGAGGACAGCAGCTGGCAGAAAGGCTGCTTAAGTTCCCTACAGGAGTTCGTGCACGCTCCCATTTGTCAGGGTCACTTCAAAGGCTTTGCTTCCTACCTTGTGGGAAAGAAGGCATACAAAAGGGACTGTGAAGGACCACTTCACTGCCTCTTTTCCTCATTTCACTAATAGCTAGTATGAAGGGCACTGGGGATGAGGAGTGGAATTATGATAACCTGTTACCGTGCCCTCTCATCCAATGCCAGCTGCAGCGCTTTCCAAGGCTCCATGCCCAGGCTGTGCAAAGGGTTACAGTGCCTGGCCAAGGACACACGCACTTCAACCTCTGCCTTCTTTCCCACTTGACACTTCAAGAACGTAGGACAAAAGGTGCCTTGAACAAAAAGTTCTCAGGATTAGCGTTTTCAAACCAGCTACCTAATTCATTGACCTTTCTGGAGGATCTGTGTAACTTCAGTACATGCTGAGGAGGAGGTAGAGGAAGCTATCTGAGAATTCTAGCCCTAAATGAAAAGAGGAAAACTGTATTTTAAAGGCATATATTTCATATGAAACTAAATGAAATTACAAACTTTGCTGTCCCCAAAGTTCCCCCAATTCTCACAAGCTCAAAACGGGGGGTTATTTTTCAGTTGAAAGATCTCAGGACCCTAAAACTCACCTTCTGGGTCTATCACATTTCACACAGGCCATTCCAGAATGGGTTAACATTTCCAGCATGCCTCTGTCTTGTCTAATTGAACTGAGTAGTTTGTGGAAGTCTCTCTCGAGGTTTGGATAGGGAGCTTGGAAAAACAGAGTTGTGATTCCAGCTGACACTTCTTGTAAGAAAAGGTAATGCAAGGCAATAGACTTACAAAAATTCTACAAGGCTTCATTAAAAAAAAAAAATTATTTTAAACATCTAAAGCATCTACTTCTAGAGTATCTGGGGACTCAGTCACAGGTCACTTCCTAAAGAGACACCAAAAAAATGAACATCTGTTTTTGAGAACCCCAAGCGGTGCCACTTTGGCTCCCACTTAGTTTCACCAGTTCACATGCAATCTTCAAAATCATTTAAGAATGTGTATAACCATTTGCTTTTTTCCTGTTTGGGGAAGGAGAAGCACAGGTCTGGACAGTGACTTTGCACAAGGACAAACAATTCGAACAGCCAAGGGAAGGACAGAACTCAGGTGCTTTATTCCTAATAAACTGCCTGGGTCTCTAAATCATTTTTTATATTGCCATTTCCTAAGTACACTGTGGCACAGCAAACTCATTAATTTACTAACAACTGTTAGTAAACATTTCCCTGTAACATTTCCCCAGTTACCAGCTAATGTTTCATTTGAAAACTGAAGCTTTTATTGACAAAGCCATTTAAAATGTAAAATGAATCATGCAAACCTGCAAACAGGAGGGGAAAAGTAATCCACAGAAGAATTATACAGGGATGTTTCCAAACGAGAGGGAAGGGCTGAGGAGACATTGCCTGGCAAGACAAGTGGGAAAGGAGAGGTTTCACCTTTAACTGGAAGCAGCTGTTGTAACCTGCCTAACCCCACCGGAATGCACGTGCCGGGGCCATGTCTCGCCAGGGCTCTGGCATCAGGACCATGGCAGCTTTCCTGTGGGCAGGGAGCTAACTCACATTTCTGTTATGTTATCCTGAAGGAAGTTACCATGGAGACTGGCATGAAAATGGCAATAGACCAGTGAGATAGAGATGGAAAGCACCGGGGGCACAGAGTCTGCGGTCTCAAACTCCTCAGGCCAGGCGCTGGGCTTTCTGGGCCCACAAAGTTCAGCTCCATCCTCCTGTAGCAGCAGCCTATCACGGAAGGTTAGATGGAATAGGTGAATGCCAGCCATTAAAAGTAATCTATCACGGCTCATGAACACCTAGTGAACATACATCAGATTGCTCAAGATGTATTTGTGTGCACAAAGGTTGCTAAAAGCAGTGTTAAAACGGCACAGAAAAGGTAGATGTTTATTTCCCAGGACCAAGCACAGAATGCCAATGGCTTTCCTGGAGAGTGTCTTGCCTTGGGGTTTTTACTGAAGCAAAATAACATTGATCAAATACTATTCTCTGATTCCCTACATGCAAGAATGATCTAACTTTTAAGTCAATCAAGAAAAAATCTCATTTTTTGTGGGATAATAATAACTCAATTGTTTCACATTTCTAGTTACTATGGAGCACTTTGAGAAATGCCAGTAGGAGCATCAAGAGCTGCCCTTTCTCAGAGAAGGACCTGAACGACTCAGGAATAGTTTAACCAAACCATAACATGCACAGGGTGGGGAGGAGGAGGAAGGCAGGAGATTCCATTCGTGCCTGGAGGTACTGGGAGCCTGCAGAGGGATGGGTGAGGGCCCTGGCATCCAGAACACATTGAACCCGAGGGCTGAAATGTGTTCACCATCCTCTTGTGTCTGGGCACTGCTCTTTAGAAAACATTTAGATAAAATTCCAAAGCTTAAGAGTCTGCCCAGGACAACAATAAAATCTGTGCAAAAATAGAATGAAAGAAGGCTCAGGATGAGAGGAACTTCCCCATGCATGGCTTCTTGGGGCTTTTTTCTGTGTGCTTTTTCTTTTCTTTTTTTTTCCTAGATGAAGGCAGAGCTGATGAAGCACAGGCTCCCCACCACTGAGTTTAGCCAATGAGCGCAATAGGATTCCAACACACATTTCTGCTTTTCAGACCCATTGTGAACTTTATGAACCATGTTCTTCCTCCACCCACAGGGCAAATGCTCCAGGAGTGATTCACAAGCCCTGCCACTTGGTACAAAAACATGCTCCCCTGAGCTGGTTAATTTAGGACTGAAATTAGTCTCTTTGTGCTGACAACCTTTTTATGAAGGCAGCATAATCCCACAGAGCACTTACTGCAAGCATTTCAAATCCTGATGTTTTATAGTGTTACTTTTTACAACATATATGTATATTTGAAAGGTTTCTTTGATACATTCCTTTACAGCAGTACACAGCATAAAATACAACCCACAGAGCTTCCAACTTATTGACATTGCTCCTTATATTTGCATACATAATGGCAATGTCATCTAAATTGTTTTGAAGTACAATTTACATCATAAGATGTTGATTTTTAAAATACATTTGCAATTTTACTTTTTGTTCCACAGTGCAAAAAATGTAGTTTAGTCTAGACAAAAAAGGTTGTTTAATCCAGTAATTTCTCTATAAACCACTGAAATAATGCCATCTATTTCTGCATATGTGTCTCTGGAAAAACTAACAGAATTTCTGACATTTCTGGAGATACTAAAAAAGCCGTAAGTGACATGCAACTATTCTCCATAGAAAGTTCTGAGGTCGGGCAAGGAAACCAAAGTATTTTAACAGACTGAATAGCTTAAGTTTGCATTTTATGACACTGAGTAACGATACATACCCAGCAGTTTTACATGTCTACCTTAATTCCTCTTAAAAGTCTCCTTAGCAGCATAATAAATGTGGGGCTGGACCTGAGAGCCCTGACAGAAACCCATCAGTCACGGTTCCTGGGAACTCACCTCTTCCATTTTAGAAAGTAACTTCACATAGGACATTACTTATATAGCAAAGCAGGAAGCAAGTCATGAGGTGGGAGATGCTGAAGGACACAGAAGCTACTTCTACTCCTTTTGCCCCAAAATAAATTATGCTGAGACTGTAACATATGTTAAAAGAAAAAAAAAGTCTCACTTTTCATTCTCTTCCTGCACCTAAAATCTTCAACTCAATTTACCACAAAAGCTGCAATTTCATTTGCTTGTCCAGTAAAGAAGACAAGATGGACAAGTCTTTCCCATGTAGCAAGGGGCATCATACAATCTGCAAGCAAGCTGAAGACCTGATAATTCACTACATCCACCTTCCAAGGAGAAAAAAGTCCCAAGGAAAGTGGGGAGTGGGAACGCAAATATCTCGTATTTCAAGATAATAAAGAGTCCTTTCTATTCTGAGCAGTCTAAATCAGGACAAACTTTTCCAAACTAAAAAAAATCAAAAAGTGCAATTAAAAGTGTATTTATGAACTTACGGAAAAAAAATACATATATACAATTATACCACTTATTTACCGTAAGATAATTTTATACCTGATTTTCTGGAAAGGCCAAAATAAGAAAGAAAGGGGAGAAAGGCACACCCAGGCATGCAATGAGCTCACCATGTGCTCCTTGAACACCCATACAAGAGTGTTGTCTCCTTCAAAGCCATACTTAGTTTCAACTTTCTTCTGTGAAAATATCAATGCCGATATTTTAGATATTGCTCCTTCCTGCTTTTCCAATAGACTTTTTCTGATTAATAACTTCTTGTTATAACAAAGGGGGGAAGGAAGAAAAATAAAAACAAACCTTGAAATCGCAGGTCTTTAAGATCTTAGAATTAACAGCAAGTGTTACTCTGTGATCACAAATTACCCTGAGAAATGACTGCTGACCTTTGGCTAGGCTCTCCACTACTGCCACTCACCTTATGGTATTTCATAACCCCACTAAGCACCTGTCAAACATTAGCAGGGCCTTAGTTCACTACTTTCAAGAGAGTCACAAATTTTGAAAGCTAGGGGTTATAATTACTCACTTTTTCTGCATATACACACACCAATGCACATTTTAACACTGTCCTGTCTGGCACTCCTGCAGATGTTATTTGGGACCATTCAAGACTTCTCTAATGCACCTTGCACATTGTGTCTGTGATCTCTGAGAAGGCGTTTGGATGAGGAAGATGTTGCAACTGCAACAGAATAATTATTATGCCCGAAGAATTCCTTCTACCTTCTTTTATTCCTCTCCCCAAATCTATTTCAGGAACTATTCCTATCCCTCTGGCTCTCAGGCATCAATGCATGTGCCGCTGTAGGCAGAATACAATGGCAATCAAAAAAAGTATCACCATGGCAGAAATGCCTATCCATGAGAAAAAAACAGGCAGAAATAGTTTTGTTCACAAGAATTTGCATATTAAAAGCTGTATTTATCAATATTTGATTTAAACGTCTGTGCCTGCACATTTATTGAACAAAGCCAGATGGGTGCAGGCAGCTGCACATCTGTATTCATTAACAGAAAGGAAGAGAGACATTCACAGACAGCTACAGCAACAAATAACAGAATGAAAAATGTTTGGCTGAATTGTAAGCGTTTTACCTCTGTTCATCAACAAAAACTGGAGCCTTCCTCAGGCCTACGTTCATCCTTGACTTTAAGGACCAAAGTACTTAAGTTAGGAGAGTGGCTGATACAATCAGTGGAGAGAGATGCTCGCAAAGGTGCTACACCCCACTTAAGACATGATTAGGTTGACCTCTCCTCATTGGCCACACAGGGAAGCCACAGTTCCTCAGTCAGATGATAAATTTCAGCCTCAATATTTAACTGCCAAGAACAAATTTGTGTTTATAGTGAACTAAAATGATGAAATGCCTTTTATGGAGTGGGCTTACATTATCACAATTACAATTAAGTTTTCAAGGATGTTCTTAGCATAAAGGATTGAAGTAAAAACTTCTATTTGTCCTTAAAATTGAAAACTAAAGTTCACTTTCTGACTGAAGCTGTGACTGCACTACCTATTTGGGCATCACATGTGACTGAAAAAGATGTACAACCCAACTTCTCTTGCGATCTATACTGATGGAACCAAGATAAAGTATCTTCTCCAGGAATTCATCAGTTTATAGGATGAGGCCAACTATGTGGGACAACCTATTTTTAATCACCAGACAAATAACCTTCAGGCATGCAAAACAGCCATCAGTCTGACAGCTACCACAAACAGGAATGGGCAGCTGCTCACATCTGTAGCACCTAAAGACACAGATCTAAAGCCCCACCATTTCCAAGAAACTCAGTTTTGAAATTAAAACTACCCATGAAACTCCTCCTAATTGCTGAGCATGCTGGGTACACAAATTTTCAAATTATAGATGTTTTCTTGCTTAAGTGGGAGCTGAGTCCGTCACAAAAATTATGGTTTCATAGATGCTGATCACCCATAAAGGTTATGGCATTCTCTTAAGACTGTGAGCTGAGGAAGTCAAGTGCACTAAATGCAAAAATGAACTAATTAGTTATTAGGAGAGAGGTGTGACACAGGCAGTGCACGTTAGCTCTGATGGACCTTTCTCATGGGGAAGACAAGAGAATAGAGGGGGAGCAGCTAATCTGTTCTGCCAGCATAATGCAATTCAAAAATGAGCCTTGCATAAAACTGAAGGCATTTTGAGGAGAGGTCTTTTACATTTGGATCCTCCTTACAGTACTTGAACACGCTTCCAAATGAAATGGGATAATGGGACCTTGGTGTGGGACTTAGAGATAACACAGGACCAGTGAGAGATATGTCACCTGCCCTTGCACTCAAAAATACATCTTTTAAAAATTAATAATTTAATTAATAAATTACTGAGATTATAGAGCCCAAACCATGCATGGTTTATGCTGAGTGAGAAGGAAACTCTATGCCTTTCAGTCTAGGTCACTACCACTGATAGCTCTGCTTCCTAGAAGGAGGCTCATACACAGAAACATAACTGGATACACTGCTGTGCACAACAGAACTTAAAATTAAACACTGACATAATCATAGAGTTTGGATCATAACAGCCTCCTGCCAGTCTACAATATTGTGCTTAAATCTGCCAGTAGAATGTGGAAAAACATAAATATTGCATCAGTGCTTTGGAGCTTACAGTGTGTTACAACTTTTCTTCACAAGGAATGTACTTCATGTACTCTCCATTGGAAGCTAATATTAATTCAGCAACTCACTGAAGTACTTTATGCAGAATAAAGGCAAACACCTTAATGCTAGAAGGAAGAAGTTACTTCTTATAACAGGTTACGGAATAAAGCCATCCAGCTTCCTACTTCTGTTTTTCTAGGAAGGATGCAGTGAAAATGGTGTCGCAGCTCCAGCACTGGGCAGCAGGGACTGAGCAGGCAGCACAGACGTGGGAATTGCTGTGCTTTGCATCCAAGAACAGTATCTCCGCAGAAAAGCCTTAGCTACTTATCATGGTTGCTAATCACCACTTCTGGGAAAACAACAATGTGACAGGAAAGGCTTCAGTTTTGTTCCAAAATCCTCAATACAAAATTAAATATTTTTAAAACACCGTCTTTTTAATTATTTTTCTATGTCTCAGAAATGAAACAAAGACAGAAGCCCTGCTGATACCCCACACTGCATGAGAGCACACATCTAATTTTGCAGGGAAGGTCATTTCCATGAGTGGCATAAGTTATGCACAGAGTCATGGACGGCATCAACTTCCCAGAGCCACCTAGGCAGGCTTCACACTGCAGCACTGGAGCTGGGCAGGCTCCTCCTGCCTTCAGAAGCTCTGCTGGTCCCTCAGGTCTTGGAGGCTGCTCTGCCCACCAAGGGCACTTGTGTCTTTGTGTGCGCTTCACGCTCCTTCCCTACACCCACTCTGCAGCAGCCTGCTGAAAGCTTCACCCAGCGCTTGATTCTGCCAAAGTTTTAAACAGGCTGTCCTGACACCCTCCCTCACACACACGCACACCTTGTCTCCCGAGGAGGAAATTAAGAGCCAGATGAGAGGTGCCTGGGGCGGCATTTCTCAAACAAGCGTACAGGAGCTGCGTGTGAGGCTCTCCAGTAAACTGTCAAAGCTCCAGCTACAGTGAAAGTATTATACTTGCAGTTCTTTGAAATGATATGTTTTCACGTGGTGACCACACATGAAGTCCCTCATGGTCATGCTTGGCCACCAAGGCAGTACTCGGGGATGCCTTGTTTACCAGCATGATTTTATGGACTTTTACTGCCAGAAAATTGGCATGAGGAGTACTGGAAGGGGACAGAGTGTTTACATAAAGGAAAAAAGATCTCTGAGCCTGCCAGGAGTCCTGCAAGCCCTTCATGCCTTGGCCCTTCTACATTTTTTGTTCATTTCCTCATGGCTCCATTGGAACCCAACACCCACACACTCAGCAAGAGAGCATTTGCTTAGTAAGAAGAACCCGATGAAAACCCCAAGAAATACAGCTTCATGACTGAACAGCTTCCTCAAGTCTTTTCATAAGAGAGGAGATCTGGTCTTGATTTAGCTGAAGTCTCAGCTGTGGTTTTACACAATGGTAAAGCATGACAGGTACCATAAAGGTTCCTTCTACTCTGTGCTACCAATCACAGCAGCTTCACTGATCATCTTCTGCATTATTTGCCTTTCACTAGTAACCAGTACAGTTTCGGAAAGAGCGGACATTTCAGTCTGTTTTCCTGTGCCTAAGACCTGCAATGAAAATCACCCAAGCTCACTTTTTAACCACTTTTCCAGGATGAGTGGCCACTGGGCATCGCTCCTGCTGAGCCGTGCAGAGTCATCTCAGGCTGCAGCCTGCATGACCTCCTCCACAAGGAGGTGGCACCTGGCGAATCTTCATCTCAGAAAACCAAGGGAAAGTAGGTGCAGTGACATCTTGTACTTACTATACACGGAAAGCAAAAATCTGACGGACTGCCAGGCCTCAGATCAGAGTCGCAGCTCCTGATTTGGCTCAAAAGAGAAACTCTCATGCATTTTAATAATTCAACTCTCTACAGCATGCCATGGTAGATGAAATCACATATATTTCCTTTCCAGAGTGCTTTCAGTTGCTTATAAATTTGCCAGTGTTGCTTAGCCCAAAGCCAAGGGTTTGGTTCCTGCAAGGGAGAGGCAGACCTCAGCCTGGCTGCTGCACAAGGGGGTCCCTGTTCTGACACCTTCCCTCCTGCCCAGCCCAGGGCAGCCACATCTCAGCAAGAAGGGGCTGGAGGCTGCAAGCGATCATTGCTCAGCCAAGGCATGTCCCCTCTCAACAAGTGACCTGAGAGGCAACCCCGTGTCTCCCCTAGCTGTCAGAAGACATGGAATTCCTCAAAAGGTGCTTCAGCGGTTCTTTAAAGAGAGGACACTAGAAGACTGGCTGCTCCGACTGAAAGATCAAGACCTAAACACTGGGCTTGGCCAATTTTTAATTTCCTCAATAGACCTTCTCCAGCTTTTCCTGCCGTAGCGAAAGAGAAGTCTGTCTCTACTTCTTCCGTGGCTCCAGCTGCTGCAAAAGCTCTTTTCCTCTTTCTCTCACCATTCAAAACTGCCTTGTGCTACACAGTCCGTTAGTATATAGGTAATTAAAGAGACCAAAAATTGAAAAAAATTTAAATGGGAAATTCTGAAGGAGTCTTTGCTACCTTCGATAGCTGAAAAATTAGTCAAGTTGTCTTATTGAGAGTAAATCACTTCAGAGCAATCAAAGGGTTTATTTGGTTTTCAGCCAACCACACAGATCTGCTTTGTGCAATATCCTGTGAACACCTGAGAGTTCACCTGTGAGTACATTGATTTCAACTCGCCCTTTTTATTAAAGGACTGAACCCACCACTCTCCTGCAAGCACAACTCCCACGCTGAGATCAGAAGGCACAGAGTCCAGGGTCAAGTTTTGTTCCAGTTTTTGTTACAGAAATTGCTTGGGGTGAGGCTCCCTGATCTGTGCTTTTGACAAATGTGATTTGCCATTAAACTAAACCAAGGCCCATGTGCTTCTCTCTGCTTTAACAACTTTTTAAGTCATTGTCCCCCAGAAATAAGAAATGCACACAGTGTGTGTTGTAATCAACATCACAGGAGAATTCTGCTCCGCTTTACACAAAACTTAGCCAGTGTCATTTTAAAAAGAGACATTTGGCATACGCAGGTAAATGGATAGATAACTAGATAGAGATCTATAATCTCTATTTACGAACACAGGTAGCCCTAGATCCAGCTCCCTCCTTCATCTCAGGAAGAAACAGCTTGGCAAATGGTTGGCAGTAGGGCATTTTACAATTTAAACAACATACACAATCCACAAATGCAATTCCTACCTGAGAAAATCCCATACTGTGCGCTGACTGACACGTCTCCTGAGGTCATTTTAAAAGCTACTTGTGTCCTATGGGTTTATTTTGCTGTACAGTTGTTCTTTAATCTCCCAGTACCTATACATCAGAACCATGTCCCATCTGTCAGTTAGCTGATGGGCTGAGGCAGGGTGATGGAGAGCAGAAAGCGATGAGATTTCACTGCCTCTTGTCAGTCACTGGGAGGGGATGTGTGATTTTTCCCTGGTGGAACATATAATGAAAGGTTGCCCACCACCACATACTTAAGGCAGACAGCAGGATGATGAGCTTCTCTGAATCTCAAACAATTTCAGCTCACATTCAGGACTGTGGACCTCAGTGCACGAATATATCCTGACTGCTAGAAATGTCACAGTCATCAACATGACACACTTAGGAATGAGGGGAAAAGCCACAGGTGAAGAAACAAGAATTCTGAAGTAACGGCCTGGTCACTTCTAAAGCTATGCGAGACCATGTTTTCCTTTTTATTGTCCTCGCTCGGTGTTAACAAATAAGAGTGGCATTTATTTAAAAATAGTTCATTGCCAGTTAGACACACAGGATAGTCTTTCGTTCCAAACTCCCGAAGCTTCAGACTGCAGATGTTCTCCCCTGTTACAATGAATCCTAAAGAGCCTGACGGTGCCAGGACCCTTAGAGCTTGCTTGGCTTATCATTACTTCTACAGATTACATTTATGGAAACAAAGCAGGGCAGTTTAAATGAACTGCTTTTCAAAGAGCAAACACAAGCAGTGATGCTGCTTGCCACGAAAAGAAGCATTTTCAGTATCTTTTTTGCACGTGATGTGGTTTTGCCTCTCTGACCTAAGCAACCTGGTGTTTCCTATGCTGGGGAAGTCTGTGTTCCCAGGGTCCACCGGCCGATATGTTGGATTTCGTGGTTATAAAGAAAGCTTGCGAAAAGCACATTTGGAAATGCAGTACCCTAGCAGAAGCCCTGGGAAACATTTGAGCCCAATGCCTCAGAGCTACAGAGGCAGAAGGAAGTGAACAGATGTAGAATTAAGTTGAACGCAAAGTTCTCGGTGCTGCAGTTACTGAAGTGAAAGGGAGGAATGTAAAAAGTAAGGGATTTATTACAACCACGGTCTCATTCCCTCTATGCTCCTGTTAATGCACGTAAGAATTTTGTAGTTTTCTTTTTAATGGATGCTGTTTCCATGGGCACAGAGATAGTACTGGTCTGCAAAAAGGCAACTCCTCTGGCTGTCCACAAAAAGCAATGGATATTTTTATCAATTAGTATTATTACACAAGTATTCACTAGTGTCTCCATACATAGCCACAGATCTTCCCCCAAAAACCCAACTGAAATGGCAGCACGCTTGTTCTGTCAGTAGTGCTAAATTCATAGAGACAAGTGGTCAGAAAACCAATTTGTACTTTATTTTTGCATGGCTGTGGGTGCTTCCTTACTAAATGCACCCACATAGACCACAACATATGGCATACAGCTTTTGCAAATATCACGCCGGGGTGAACACTGAGGGAGTTTACTGGTGATGTGGCTGGTGTAACATCTCCAGAAACCAAGATCAGTGGCCTTGTCCCTCTCACTGTGTAAGCTGGTACAATGATATGCACTGCTTTTTCAGAAGGAACATCTGTGTCGCTTTTATTTGCTAAGTGTATACAAGCAGCTTCACGTCATCATACGGGTGCACAGGCAATTAATCCTGACATTTCCATTAGCTCGTGCAACACAAGTGAGACCAGGCGGCCTCTGAGCTGTTACACTTACAGGTCAAGACAAATTTAACCTATCAGATCTTAAGTATACTTGCACTTTATTTTGACTCATCCGTTACCAGTGATGAAAGCATCCTAGTTTCACAGCTAATTTGATTTTAAATTTATCCTCATTCACTTCCACATTTCCATGAAGACCAAGTCACTTCCATGTTTCCTTTGACAGGACTTCTTTCATAACTAAAAGATCTCTAAACATTTAAATGCCCCACGAAAAACATGCTTTCTTTCAGTTGATGCCCACTTGAGATAGTGATTACTTCTACCTACTTATTTTAACATTCACTGTCTTTTCATAAAAACCATCGTACTCCAGCAGCATGCAATTCCATGGAAAAAAAAGAAAACAACTTTTCCTTCAGTAAAAGCTAAAATGTTACCCGTTATAAGTAGGAAACCAAATGACTCAAAGTCACAACCAAATATAAAATGTATCTATCTTAAAATTATAAAGCACTGTAGTATTTTGAGGGGAAGGGGACAACCGTGTGGTGCCTGATTGCTGTGTCTGGCTTTTCCTGTGTTGTCACTGCCTGGGACGAGTTACACATAGCTGCAGCATCACTGCTACTGTGCCTAGGCTAACACAAGGTGAGGTAAATGGGGACCCCGATGCCACTGCGGGGCAGATCTGACCTAAGACTATATTTAGAAAACAAATCAGAGTATTCAAAACCAAATAAGAGTTTTCTCTCAACATCAGTGTGAAGGGAGTTGATGCCATGGTCTGAAATGTACATAAAGACAGCAAACTCTCCCATTTGGGATTCTGTAAACTCTGTACCATCTAAAATAACCTTTAAAGACACCAAGAGATATTTACTCTAAAGCAGGCTTATTGTCAGAGACATTCTTCAAATTTGTTATTGACTTCAATGTTTATAAATGATGTTGAATTTACTCTTTAAAGTGGGAAAACAGAATACCCACTACCATTTCTCTACACGCATGAACAGCAGACTTGCTGTAGTGCTTGTATAATAGATGGTGGGAGCTCTCTGCCGTTGATGTCATCTTAATGAACTCAGCATAATTGCCTTTGTGAAACAATGGCAAAGAGCACAGCAGTACTTTAATACAGCTCCACTAAAGCAAGGACTGCTCTTGGTAGTGTGCCAACTTCCCATCTCCAGGTTCTTCATTACTTTGTCTCTCCCTCTTTTCAAGACACTCTTTTCTCCAAAATACAGGGCCAGGATCTCAGCTGATATAGAATGATGCAGCCTTGTGTGATATTTACTAATTCGTCAGTCCAGAAAAGAAGAGACATCAGTGTATCACAGCCTTCACCATGCTCCACGCTCAGCTGTGGCAGCTCCAGCTCTCCAAGACACCCACCAGCCTATGGTACCATGCAATGAGGTTGGCTGGGATTGGTATCAATCTCCTGGGATGGGGATGGAAATTCTGCAGCTCTCACAGCAACTTTCCAAAGCAAAACACTTTAATTAAATATAAAAAATTGATTAGCACAGCACAGCACTTGATTAATCTCTGTGTTTATCTGATTCTGCCGTTCAAGTTTTCAGTATTTTGCAGTATTACAGGTTACCAACACACAGCTGTGCTGCACAGACTAATAAACTGAGTGCAAAAAATATTTTGGGGTAACTACTTATTTTTGAATGCTCAGTAATCACTGCATTACAAAGTGAATGTGACAGGAAAGTTCAAAGAAATCATGCCTTTCTTGGAAGCCAAATTCATATCTGAAAACATCTCTCTGGAACTACACACAGCAGGGTATACTTGTCATCCCTAATTTGGCAGCGATGGGCTTGGCTGATTGTGATTTAGCATTTGAATTTTCACTTTGTTAAGGGAAAAAAAAAGAAAGCCAAATCTTTTAAATCTGGAAACTGAAGTTAGATACTTAAATTGGAGACTCATCAAAATAAAAGTGCCCTGGAATATGCTGCTCCTTTTATCTTTTTTTAAAGAGATTTTAATAGAGTCTCATAGTGAGAAAACAATGCACAACAGATCACCCAGGGAAACCAGTGACTGGTTTTGTACGGATCTGAGCAGTACTGAAGAACAGGGCTGGGAATAGTGAGTATCATCACACTGTGACTTTTAATCCAGCTCTGGCGCTGCTCACACCAACTAAAAGTCTTCTGATGAAGCTAAAATAATCTGAGAATATGCCATTACATGATCAGAATGATTGTTTGTCTTTAGACTTCTCTCTAAATCACCTAAGACCTTTGCATGCTATATAAATAAATTACAACCAGTATTTTAGCTTATCTCAGACACAGCCATTATAAGAATGTCACTGACATTTTAGTCAGGATATTCTACTTAGTTTGAAATATGATAGCAGCTTAATGAGATTTTAACCATAGAAAGGCAAATGCTAGGAAGCCCGAATCCAAATATATCTAGGAAAATTAAAGGAAAAATCCTATAAAAACTATATAGAGAGTAAGCTGGTAGTACCTAATGCTGAGCATGCCCTTCTTATCTGGAGCTCTAACCAAAAAAAAGTCATAGCAGGAGGACTGTAGCAGTGGAGATTTTGCTCTGGCTGCAGGACATTTACAGAAGACAGGGCTACAGTAAGGACACACTGACCGCAGCTGGCCAGTCCTTGGCTGCAGAGACAGGATCTCACGTGGCAGGCTAAGACGATGCATCCTGCGGAACATTTTCCTGCAGGCACCAGACCATAGAAACCAGAGGATGAGCTGGACAGCCGGCATGACAGAGCCCCAGCTGGTGCTTCCCCAGCACAGAGCCCTTGCCCCACCACGCAGCTGTGGAAGAAAGCACTCTCCTGCCTTCTCACTTGTCCTTACCTAGCACAAGGCAGAGTGCACAACCTCCATGTCTTTCTACCATTGTGCTCTTTCATATTTTTTATAAGTTGCATAGTTCACCTAACAATCAGCCACTCCTTTTATTTCTGCTTGCAAAAGCTGAATGCAGAGGTCCTTCGAACCATTAAAAATCCATCAGTAAAATAACAGTGTAGTTAGTGAAGGATTAACATATTCAAAATATGTGTATGTTCTAAAGTTAATTAATTTCTAAGTACAAGCACTCATATGACCACTGGTTAGAACAACCTAAAAGCAATGCTTGAGCGGTATAAATCAAATTAATTCTGAAGCTGTATGTTTAAGTGCCCCCATCAACCTGTACAAAATTATAAAAACTAGGAATTAGGAACAAAACTCTGACTTGACATTCTTTTTCTTAATTTGAATTTAACTGGATTACACATGAATTACTAATTGCTGTTTCTAGTGACCCGTGGTGATAATATGAGCTCTGTATTACAATGACCTGACATTTAATTAGTTTGTATGAGCAGATTATGCAAAGTTTTATCATAAAGTGATTTAAACTCATATTGCCCTTGGTAATGCAACATAGCGATAGTGAAGTCTGCGCATTGGTACAAACATAAAATTTCAAAGAGAATCCGTTAAAGGAAAAATCAATTGATTAAATGTAAAATGAAAACAATCTCTGCAGAGTATTAGGTACTAAATTCTATTCAACCAAGCTTCAAACTTTGTAATCATCAACTTGAACTATGTAAAACAAGTATTAGTCACACTTCAACTACCTAATAACTCAGTTTGTGTATTACTTGCAATTCAAAAAAATCCTGAGAGCTCCACTAGACGTTTATATATGAGCTACAAAACCAGCTAATCTAGAAATCATTTTGTGTGGGAAGGAAGCATTTGCCTGCCTGGTTCCCATATGGAGTAACACTCCAAAATGGGTAGCAGAGTAAGATGGCATGGACACCACACTGCAGACAAAAAACCCAGAAATTACTCTATGTCGAAGTATCTTCCCAAGAAGCTGAGAATGTTTCTGAAGAGCTACTAGTAAATTCAAACAACATAATCCAACTAAAATAAAACGTACAGATGCCACTGAAGACCAGACTCCACTTAATTTACTTCTGTCCATCACTGGAACATCTGATATAAACCAATAACAAAAATTTTGGCCCTTTCTAGCTTCATTTACTCCTTTAGGGCATGTTCTGATGGGAGCTGATTTTTCTTTTTTTTTGGAGGCACTAATTTTTTTTTTAACTCTTAAAGATTTATTAGGGGAAACGAGAGTATTGATTTGCAGAAATCCTACTCCCATACTGAAAGAACTTTCCTCCTACTGAAGAAGAATTTACATAGATTACAGAGTTCCTACGGGCTTCATCTTTATCTGATAACCTCTAAAATGTGTTTCTTTGCTGAACCATTAGATTGACACCATATAAGCACTGCTTGGTGAAATTCTGGACATCTCTACAGAGAAAAGAATCCAGGTTCTGGAGGAAATGCTTGTTTGTCTAGAACAGTATGGAGTAAGAAAGGGAGACCAAGTGTTGGGTTTGCAGCCAACTATTAGGGTCATATTACAATGTTGCCAAATAATTGAGAGACCCATTGAGCAATAACCCAAGGCCTGGCATTGGAAAACAGATGCTGATCTTTCACGTGGAAAAGCGTATGATCAGATGGTCAGGCTGTACATTTCATTTGCTGTTCATTTTTGTTGCTTCTGTGCCAGGAAGGACCATTTGATCCTGCAAGGATCACACATGAAACATGAAGCTGTGTCAGGGAAGGTCTAGGCTGGATATGGAAAAGGTTTTTCCCACAAAGGGTGGTTGAGCACTGGAACAGCTGCCCCAAGGAAGTGGTCACAGCACCAAGGGTGCCAGAGATCCAGAAGCATTTGGACAACACTCTCAGGCACATGACGTGATTCTTGGAGTGACCTATCCAAGACAAGGACTCAACGATCCTGTTGGATCTATTCCAACTCAGCCTGTTCTGTGATTCTGTAATAAATCTCTTGCGTGGGCCAATCTGATGTAGCCTGAAACATTTGTAGAGTAAGCCTCTGAGGGAGTTTTTTCACTTTGCATTTCTACTTCTTGGGTATGTGTGTGCATACCTTTTTAGTTTCAGATTTCCACAAGCATTCATAAATAAACATACGCTTCCAAAAATTATGATTCCTGATGACCCTATTGAGTTTGTATGTGTCAGGGTCCCTTAAGATACTCAGAAGACAGGACAAGCTAGTCTGATTTGAAAACGACCTGCACACTAGGTAGTTCCTTGAAACCACAGGAACCAATTGTCTGTAAATCCAGCACATTGCCTGTAGCTAGGAAACATTTTCCAGAATAAAGTATGGCACACCCTGTTCTTGTCTCCTGTAAGTTACATACCAGCTGCTCCCAGAACCCTGTGCTGCAGGTCACCTTTGCCTTCAGTGCTGGCTCAGTGCAGAGCGGCTTGGTGGGAGCACACCTGTGCAGCCTGGGCTGCAGGAGCACAGCTGCTGCCCCACAGGGTGGTACATCTCCTCCAAGCTCCAACACACTTCAGCAGCACCCCAGAGGCCACCTTGCATCCAGCAGTGCTTACAGTGCCTGTCTTGAAGGACATGCCATTCCCCTGTAAATACTTTCTCACTTTTCAGCACTACAGCTACTCAGCCCCTTACTGTTGCTGCTAAAGGAGAGCCAATCTTACAGGAAATAGCACTGTTTTTCAGTTAGTCTGCCCTACAGCCTCTTGGAGAAGAGGAAACAAATAACCAAGAACCTGTGGATCACAGATCGCTGCACACATACACGTTGCCATGCCCATCTGCCTGGTGCCAGAGGACTTGAACGTCTACCAAGAAAAATGCAAAAACCAAAAAACGTACAAGAACTTACACACTCACTTGCCAGTACCTTACAAGTACAAGGGTACTTCACTCACTTGTCCTCACTCTTCCAAAGATGTCTCTAGTCCACTGAGTCAAGGCTGATAATTTCCAAAACCCTCTCTTGGCAATGAGGTATCAGCATCATCCATTTCTCATTAGATATTAAGCCCTTAAAATATATTGCTGGCTTTGAAAACTACACACAAAGTGTATATCTCTAAATTGCTTGTAATATGTGAAATCTACCCTACAGCCTGAGCTTGAAAATTGCACACAGCTGAAGTCTACCTCTATTATTCATTGGCTTCAATGAGACTATTCATGCAAAAGGTCCAAGGCAGTTTTAGGGCTTTTGGTAATATGTGTGTACATATATCTTTTTACTTTTAAAAATGAAGGGGGATCTTGGAACAAGCATGAAGATCATAAAGTGGGTAAAGATTTTTTTAAACCACCACCAAAATGCAATCATGCTGGAAGAAGCTGACAAATTTCAGCAGCTCTTTTTCATTAAAGTGCATTACTTTAAACAAAAGCCCCCAAGGCAAGCTCTGTGAGAAGTTTGCCATGATGGGAATATACTCATGTGAAAGAAATATAGCACAATCTAGCATATTCATAGAAACATCACTTTTAAATATAAAGTCCATTATTCATTATTAAAAGAAATGGATACATATGTGAGAAAAACACCCATCATGTGGCTACATGCCTGACAGCAGCTTAAATTCTTTGCAGAGTATTTTACATCCACAATAAATGTGAAAGAGATGTATCTATCTAGCTTTTAGGATGTTTCTTCAGGTTTATCGCCACTGGGAAATAGCTGTGTCTGATTCAAGAAGAAAAGAAAGCTGCATTTATCGAGTGAGTTAAAGTGCCAGGAAATTCAAAGACGTGGGAATGCTGGACAAGTTGAGACACAAATGGCAATGGCTGCTTTACACTGTAGGACACATGGTAGCCCCCGATAACGGGGGGGCATTGTCAAGAGCTTGACAAAATACGTTTCATAAAATAAAGTGGCGTAAGTCTGGTTTCATTACAGTCACAGCAGTTTATGATGCAAGGTATTGCCTCAGCATTTTGTGGGGTATTATTTCGGTCTCCTGTTTGAAACTAGCCAGAAAGATAGATGGATATTAATAGCACTGATGCACAAGCAAGTTATCAGAGTGCATCTACTTTAATTGCTGTTGTATTTCTTAACCGTAGCAGGGCACACAAATACTGAAAAACAGTCACTTGTGCCAGAGAATCCATATTTAACCAATACATCAGGTTAAGATTCGAATTTTTCTTCCGCAGGATATTCCCACTGTAAAAATTTACAAATGACAGATGCTCTGAAGTTCTCCACAGTGAAGACATTTTAAGGAATGTTATTAACACTTTCTAAGACCTTTCTGGCCCTGAAATGGCACAGATGGCATCTCCTTAAGCCCTGATGGTCCTCTCCAGCTGTGCAGTGAGACAGTGCTTGGAGACTGGTGCTAGCTTTTTGTTTTGGAAGTTTCTCAAAACATGCTGCCTTGAAGTGTAGCAATTTCAGTATGCTGGGGCTTTTTTCCCTCCCTCCAAAAATAACAGGAAACACATACCTGGGGAATGGAGAGACAGTGGAAGGAGACAGAATTCACTGTGGATTGTATGTTCCCATGTCAGCTGGAATAAAAAGTTAAACGGGAACACTTTTTTTCTGCACTTGTCACAGGGGTTGATTCTGCAGTCTTCAGAGTTCAACTACTGGGTTGGATTCAGGGTTGAAATTTGGTTGAACCACTCAGAGACTCACTTGCACAAGGTTTATATATGTGAACACGTACTGGAAGTGCATATTGCCTTGCACACAGGACAGTATCAAAGGGCAAGAGTAATCACCAGAACCACCTGCCTCTGCAATTACCATGCAGCATTAGGTTTTAGTCAGGGCATCTCTTAAAATTAGCAGCAGCTTTTGCTCTGGTAGGAGCACCAGAGTAGATTTGTCAGGTGATGCACAGCAGGAGCAAGCTGATTTCTAGGGGCACGTGAGGCACCAGGGTCTCAACAGGTAATTTTGAGCCACTGCAGAGAGCCAGAACCTGTTGGAGAAGGCAGCAAGGATACCTTTGCTTTGGTGATATGGATCAGGTTCAAGACATCCAACCACCCTGTCACCTTCCTCTGCTGCATTCAGGAAATGCTTATGCAGCTTGTAAAGGTGGCCTGTCCAACATCTGCATTGCTTGGCTTTACAGTGGACAGACGCAATCAACCACCTCTGTGACTATACAGACCATTGCCTTCTACCCCACAGACCTTCTCTTTCAGAGTGCGTGGGCTGAATGTGGGATGAGTTTCGGACATTCTTGTTTGGCATGTTTTTTCCCCAAGATAAGGACCGGTTGGAGGAGAAAGGTCCTGTCACAGATGTCTAAAGAAGTGCTAGCCCTCAAGGGTACAATAGAGGAGGATGAGCAACAGGCTGCTTGAAACCTGCATTGGGAGAGGGAGTTTCTCTGTTCTCCCTGGAAAGCAAGAAGTCATTTTTAACCACTTAACTATAATCCCTTCATCACCTTTCCATGACTCATAGTCCTTTCTTCACCTTTGCAGTTGTAGCACAAGTGAGAGCCTGGCTTTAGACTTTATTGTGATTTTGGTGGGCTGCCAGCACTTCTTGGAGCACACAAGGCAACAAAGTGAGGTGGCATTTTTAATATTTGATATTGAAGGACAAGTTGGATGTCATTCTATGGAACAGGATAAAAAATAATGATAAAAAGAGGCATTTCCTTAGCCAAAGGGCATCCTTAATGCTGCATACGATCACACACTGCAAACGAGAAAAAGACAGGAATTTCTCAAAGGAAAGGCTGCCACCATCTTTTGTAATGGAAAGTTTTAAGCAATTTACAAGTAGGAACTGCTAGTGACACTAGCAGATACGGAAGATAAATCAGTTAATCTAGAAAAAGTATACAAACCCAACAGGAAAAGGAAAAGTTTCCGAACTGATCTATTTAAACTAAGAGTCATTGATTTCACACAGGCACTGCTCCTGATTAGAACTGGAAAGCCAAGTTTGCTACAGTGATGTTGTTTTGCTCTTGTGATTTTGAAGCAGTGTGAAGGGCAGAGACACAGAGGCTGGGTTTTAATAGGAATTACATCTAAACTCTGCTCATCGCTGAAGATAGAATGTCATCACTTAGTACAACTAAGGACACTGGCGAAAAAATTTTAGAAGTCAAAATCTTGTTGAAGTGATAGCTATATCGCCATGAGAAAAAAATTGCAGGAACAAAACTCTGCCATAGCTAGATCTTGACACATTAGTAACCTTGAAAAAACCTGTGACAAATGTGCTCAACCCCCTGAACCAAACCAGCAGTAGTTTGATACAGGCTCCAAAAGAGAGGTAGATTTTGAAGTTTCAGTCACTCAGTTGCTCCTGCACATTTACGAAGTGCAAAATCAAGGCAGAATATGTGTCATAGATTCACAAACCTAAGCATAAGCCTGCCTGCTGTAACTACATTCCATTTCTCATCCTAGTTAGGCTGAACAGAAGTTCTCTTGCCTAACTGAGGAGGAGTAGCCTATAATCCCAAAGCACTGAAAAACAAAAACATTCCCTGTGGCCTGAATAAACTAGGTTTAAGAAGCTGCCAAACAGGGAGGCCAACCAGTCTGCACAAATTTTTTAGCTAGCTGACAAGTACATTGAAATTTAGAACTAGATATCAAGTACACATTAAGCAAAGGTCCTGCTGCCCACAAGCATCTCCACAACAAAATGCAAGTGGATGGGCAGACAAATACATATTTGTATCCAGATAACCATATGCAGGAAATCTTGATAAAGTATGTTTCACTTTTTCAAATACCTTGAGTAGACTTTCAGATTAATCAAAGTAACTTCAAATCCCAGAAAGATATTGAAGAAAATTAAAATATTTGCAAGTAGCAATTAAGCAGACAGTGAAAGTTATAAACAAACAGAAATTACTCACATACATAACATATCCTACAAACAATTTATTCCATGGCATCATGGCTCTAATGGAGAATGAAAAAGCAGTGGCTGTGCTAGGTCTTGACTTCTGTAACTGTTCTGATATTTGTTCACAAATTTATCATAAACAAGACAATCAACGAAGGTATAGGTGAAACTACACAGTTTGGTACATGACTATTTGAAAAATCATACAAGCATTGCTTCACTGGCAAATATGAAAGCTGAATTAAGCGCAGGAACCTGTTTTCATTCTGTGAGTTTTCAGTATTTTCATTAAAAATTTGATATGATGAAGGAGAAAACACCAGGCCTGAAGAGAGTATCAAGGTGAGAAAGTACAACAGATCCTTTAGAGGAAGAGATTTAGTGTCAAAGTAATCTTGACACAGAGTGAAAAGTGTATAAGCAAATGAGGATGCACTTGAGCAAATATGAAGCTGCAGACTATGAAATGTGATGACTGCATATACATATATACATATATGTATACACACATCTATAGACCTGTGAAGCTGACAAAAGACATGAGAGAGGAAACAACTGGAGAGGCAGTGGGTCTTCAGAACGGGATTTGGGAATCATAATGGATCGTAAACTGCATGCAAGTCAAGAATATTTCGCTTTTGAGAGAACGCAAATATCAAAGTGGAATGCATAAACGGGAGTGCTGCTCCTAAGACAGCTGAAGTAAACCTTCTGCTTTGCTCAGAAGCAGTGGGGCTCCCACAGCTGGAGCACTGCAGCCGGATTTGGGTGCAGTATCTACTACACGAACAGCGCAGACCGACTTGAAGTATTTCGGATGAAAAGAATTATCACCAGAGGTCTCAAAACCTATCCTTGGAGGGAAGTCTGGGAAAAGCAGAGTTGTTTAGCCTAAAAATAAAGATGTCTGAAGGGAGATGCGATAACGATCTTCAAATATAGAAAAGGGCTGCTAGAAAGAAAAAGGAAATAAGCCCTTTTCCACGTGGGTCGAGGTTTGTATGTATAGAAATAGGCTGAAATGGCAGCAAGGGAGATTTAGGTTAGACTTCAGGAAGCGCTTTCTTCTAGTGGTAAGAATAGCTAAGTCCTGGAACTCGGCCTCCAGAGATCTTGTGATCACCATTATTTAAGCCTTTTAAGAGCTGTTATATAGACACTTGTTGGAAACAGTGGTTGTATCTGCACTGTCTTAGGGCAGGTGGATGGACTGACTGACCTCTACAGCATTCTTTGCTTTCAGCTTCCACTGTAACTATGAAAAATAAGTGACTGGAATATTAACATGGTTGTTTCTAGCAGAGTATCTCTCTCTTTTAAAATGTATGATCACTCACTAGACCAGCGCTTGGTGTCTCCACAGCATCTCCTCTGAGTTTTGATGCACAGATCAAGGCAGCAGAGGAGAGTGTATCAGAACTCACAGGCAGACCTGAGTATGGTTTGCAACAATGTTTGGCTTCTGTCCTGGAATAAAGAGGACACAAGCTAGGTATCTCTTCCTCCCCAGGGAACAGGTATTCAGTGCTTGCTCTCCACCATCCAGAGCAGAAACAGAGGCATAACAACCACAGAAGGAGTGAGAGCTGGCCTCTATGCCACACTGTCCAAGAAACATTTTCATCCTTCAATTTTACTGCAGGAGACTCGAAAACAAGATTTTCTCTGTCAGTAAATGTGCAGGCAGGAAGACTTGGTCCATTTTCCGCTAGATATTTACCCAGATGACTTTAAAAGCTCTGCATAGATTTTGGACCAGCATTTTTTTCTCTTGTGGGAGTGCAGTAAAACACCAGCTGCTGTTAATGTACCTTGGTGAATAATCACACTCAGCTAATTTTCAGCTATGAATGATTAAGCACTTCATACAGTATGTGAACATAAAGAGCCATTTCCTCACACTTAAAATATATTTGATTTGAGAACCCAGTGAAGCGAACCCACCCCATGCCAGTATTAGGGCAAGCTGCAGAATTAGGCAATTACTCTTATGCATCCATGATCTTGTGTGACATACAAATTCTACAGGAAAGCCATGACACCCCTGCATGAACTGATATTCCTGCAACACCATTCAAGAGCAAACTGAACTGCATGCTTGTACTCCTGGGTTGCCATGCACATATTACACTTTGCATCTTCCAGAAGAACATCTCTAGAAAATCTGAGTTTTTTAAAAGAGAAAACCATCAAAATTTGGCAGGTCACAATTTTGTAAGCCTTACTCATTACTAGTAATTACTCCTGCAAACTGATCTCTGCAAGTCAGTTTGACAAAAAAAAATTCACTGATCTGACACAAAAATTGCCAAGTCACACTATCATTCCACATGAAGACAACTGCTATTGCTTTAGCATAGACTTGGGTTTGGGTTTTCAGCCTCGAGTTAACCAAAAGCACGCTCTTACAAAGCTTTATTATGGAAAAGATTTAAAAATTCTTCTGAAGCTAGAAAATTCAAATGCCCCTACTGTCTAGAGAGAGCTCAGCTCTCTACTCCTTCATTAGCCCTTGTTTCCTATGTGAATACGTGTTGCTGAACAGGAGTGAGGACTGTGGGCTTGGCCACTGAAAATGTGCTTCCACCAAGAGTGGTTATGTATTGTTCTCCACTACAAAAAGGTAAGAAAGATGCTTTATTGTGTTAGTGCCCATAGGAATTTTGGAGGTCATACCCCGTGGAAGAGCCCTTGTAGTTATGCACAGTAGGTGGTCATCCTTTTATGAGTGGTTTTTGCTACCCTCCATCCCCAAGAAACTCCTTTGTATGACACACGCAACACAGCTCTAGGAAGCATGGGCTGTCAGGAAATAGCTGCTCTGATTCTGCACCAGCAAATGGAGGTCTGTACGTATGGTAATAACAATTTACTTTTTATAGAATAATAATAGGCTTGGGTAATTCCTGTGCCAACAGATCAGCGGCTACTGTTTCCACTCAAAGGTTATGAAAGATTCTGCCCTCACCCCTTTCCAATGGCCTCTTGTTCCAGAACAGCTGAGCGTTATTTTTAAGCCATAAAATTGTAGGAGAATGGCTGGGCAGCTATTATTAACAATCATACAGAATTCCGCATAATGTGTGTCTCAGTCCACTTTATATTCTACCACTTAGCACAGAAAGCACAGACTGAAATAATTTACAGTCAAGTGACATTTTGCATGTATAAAAGATACATCTATTTGAACAAGGTGAGTTCAAATCTGCGGTCTCTGTTCAAAGAAAACTTAAATATAAGTCAATGAGAACAATGTCTGTGAAAACAGGGCCTGCCTGGCTGCTTTCAGAGCATAAGGTCAAGTTTATTCTTTCAAAAATTCCTTAGTGTGCAGGACTCGGGAATAGCTCTTTTATCTTCAGGTTCTCCATTCCCCTGATGATCCACCTGCAGTTACTACTCCAGCTGTCCTTTCCCTGAATATAATGAGTTTTTTTCTGCCTTTTTCTAGTTGATTCTCACCTGCTTTCTATTCACTTCTACCTTTTCCTGACAATGATATCCTCCTCCCCTTGTCCATCCTTTTTTATGACACAGGAGTTGAGAGCAAGTAAGGAGAGGAAATTGCCATGGTGGCTAAAGGAATAAACTGGCGAAGAGAAAAATTTAGGCCCTTTTGGGAGGAGCTACAGCAACTGCTGTTCAGATTTCCTGTAGATTTTTTTCTTCCTTTTCAGATTTGTGAGAAGGAAGCCCGAATTGAGTCTTTTCCTTCCTCCTTTCAGGTTCAACAGGAAATTAGCCGAACAGCTGAACTGCCCACTCTGCAATCCTTCCCTAGCAGGCCATATGAATGTCTCCAATTGCAACAGTTTGTTAATTGCCTCAGAGAAGTTATCACATTAATGCAACTTTGATGCCAAGAATAGTTTAAACGAAGTTAAATGAGTAAAGCATGCCTAGTAGCTCCCATTGTTCAGCCCCATAGACAGGCAGTGAGTTGGATAATTGGGCATTCTGACACTTCCAACTCATTTGTTTCATTACACTGTGTTGCTTGCACTCAAATAAACATCTGCAAAAATTGTGAACAAACAGATCTAGGAATTCTTCATGAGGAAAAAGCTGCTGTATTCAGATTGATTATGCACTAAGAACTTGTAGGATTAGGGGGTTATTTTGTTTCAGGGATGAGGATTTCTTCCTCCAGAATGCACATCATGCAAGAGCAACACAAGCCATTGAAGTCAAAGCCCTGAATATCACACAGAGGACATTATATTAAAAGCAGATTCCTCTAAGATCCTGAATTTATCCTAACATCACATCCCATTACTATTATGTAGGTGCCTTTCACCCTAACAGGGACACACAGCACTTTGCAGAGTCAGATTCCCACAGCCAGATTACTGCAGTTCCTGGACTTCCACTACTCCCATGGGTGCCAAGAGATATCCTGCACGTAGAGACAGGCATTCATCCCTTGCCAAATAAAATACTCTTCAATGGATATAATTCACCATTAGCTTTTTCTAGCTTTTTTCTGGTATAGCTCCCCTGACTTCCACGAATTTTTCCCAGCAGAGAACCAGTCTGACAGCAAGAGTTACGGAATTGTCAGGTTGGGCACCACTCATTTTTGTGGCCTAACGTGACGCTGGAACCCAGCGAGGACTCTCTCGGTGCCTTCGTGCTGGAGCTATAGGACGTGCCAAAACACATCAAGTCCACTCGTGCATCTAGTTCAGTAACCCGCCTCCAGCAGTACCTTCGTGCTTCAGGGGGAGACAAACCTTTCGTACTGCGTATAACGAGAGGAGAATTTCCCCTCTCTAGCAAGTCATACACCAATTTGTGGATACCCTGACGGATGAGAATTGATTAGCAAGACTTGAAAGGTCAGAGGTACGCACAGACCTCATCTGCCATACAAAGGACAGTTTATCCTCCATATCAAAGGAAGCATATAGTGAAATTTTCATTGTTGCTGATATAATACGGGACATATTGCAACAGCAGGTTGAATTCTAATGCAGCCTTTATCATTAAAAATCCCAATACAGTTATGTTGTTATTCTTCTGAGCCCACATTTTCAGCCTCCCCCAGTTAGACGACTGGTTTTTTGAAGGCTACTGAATCTTGATTTATTTGCTAAAATAAATTCACAAAGCTTCATCTTCCTGAGATGTGTCAATTAGCTGGTTGACCAGGCCCCCTTAAAGTCCTAGCACTAGAGCAAGTTAATTTTATTTCTATGTAATCTTATTCAACTTTTCTCCTTTTGAGAAATGCTATTTTCTAGAAATAAAAAGATAAAGATTCTCTGCATAAATGCTCTCACTCCCTGAAATTCCATTAAGAAGTAGATCAAGCAGGCACCATATTAAATACTGACATAAAACTGCAGTGGAGCAGTTGACAACACAAAAGCCCAAGATGTTTCCAGTTTGGAAAGAAATAATTCAGATGTTAACATTTCTACAGAAAGGATTTTCTGTGCTTGAACCAGTTCTTTCCTAACATTAGGAACTTGTGAATCTATAGTGGGTTATGTACTTTCTTTGGTTAGTTGGTTTGGGGTTTTAACTCCAGTGAGTTTCACAGCATTTGACATAAACACCATATAAGCAGATTTAAGTTTCTAGCCCTGAAGAGTGTAAAGAATCATGTAAAATCATGAACCTAAAGGTCTGAAATCCATATGGTAAAAAAGATCAGAAAAGTTTATGCTTTACAGTTTCTAGGAGTTTTGAATCAATCTCATCTCTTGGGAGCTGGAAGTGTTTTCCTGAATGTGAACATGAGCAAAATACTGAGCATGGAAATGAGGCAGCAAGCAGACTAACAAGTTTTGTACAATACAAGTATTTTTTTACAACTGTAGATGCATGGCACAAGATTTTGGGATGACTGCAAAGAGCAATGGAGGGACCAAATACTTGCTCGCCTAGGACTGAAAATAATTCTTGCTTCCTGTTTCTCTTATCTCATATATATATATATGTATGTATGTATATGTATATGCACATGAACACATTCTAAATAGCATTTACAGTCATTTTTTAGTATTACCCTAACGTTTCAGAATTGGAATATTAAGCACCAGGTGTTGGAAAGATTTCCACAAAGTTATGCCAGTGCAATCAGTGGGATTATGCCAGCAGAATTACATTCACAGAACCAGGCCCTAAGGTCATAACAGTTGCTCTCTCACAGCAAGTGATGAGCAGAATCCCTGGGAATACTGTAAAAGTGGCAGATAATTACATATTTTTACACTTTTATTTAATAATTTTGTTAGCTGTTTCATTCTTGCACCACCCTCCCATATTTCACAAGTCTTACGAATATTTCATTAACATACTTAAAATGATTTCGTTTCTCATCCTGCAGTGCCTGCATGAATCATCATTCCCACAAGAAGGGAGGGAACAGCTACACTAACCCAGGACAGTGCAGAACTCTTAGAAACCTCAATACATAATTCAAACGTTCCCATCTTTTTTTTTTTTTTTTTTTTCTAGTGCTGCATCCTTTATATTTCCCCCCAGGCCAGGAAAAATCCATAACTGAGACAATGAAGCCTCACAGCCTGGTACCAGGACCCATTATTTATTTATATGTAGAAAGAGGATGTATATCATATGACTTTTTACTGCTTAATTCAAGTCTGTATTACAGAATTTTCTGATATCCTCCGTGCTTTAGGTTTAGTTAAATACACCAAATACTACCCCTTAGTGTGTCATTTGGGTAACTGAATCAGAAAATGGAGTTTCCTTAGGTTCCAGGATCATTAGAATAGAGGCATCCCCTCATTTAGAGAGAAATCCGTGGTTGATAACATGACCTTGAAGAAGTCTAGAACACAAAATGATATGATTATAATTTGAACCCAGGATAGGGAACCAGACGCACTCTGCTGGAACCATTTTTTCAACTCAGGATTCATTTTGTATTTTTTGAAGAGCCACTGTTCAAAGAGAGGAAACCAATTTAAGTTTTGTATATCTACATAACACAGACCAAGGTTAAAAAAAGAAAAGCCTCACTCCACTCAATGGTTATTTTAAAGCATTTCAGAAATATCTGGTAAATTTGCATTCTCCTCTGCTGCCCCCATCAGATTTTCATACGTTCTTGAACCTTAGCGTTCTTGTCGGTGGGAAGTTTTTCCCCATCTGAATCTCACAGAGTGGTTTTAAATAAAGAAAGTATTAGTGCTAGTTTCATCAATATTTCAAACTGAACATCAGTAAAAAGCACTTGAAATTATTTTGGTCCTGGTATCTGAATGAATTTAATTCAAAACTGACTAAATTAAAAAAGAGTTGTTAAAGTGACTTGAAGCTCTGGCTACCCTTTTTATAATATCTTTCCAAACTTCCTTTCCAAAGATCAAGATAACCTTCTCAAAACTGAAACACCTTAAAGCATCTTGCATCTGACACTCAAATAAAGCTCCTCAGTTAGATTTCTGAATTTCTAAACCAGCCAATGAAGCGTGTAAGCACACTGGGAAGAAAATAAACAAACTGTGGAGAAAAAATAAAGACCTGAAGAGAAGAAACATATGTGGGAAGGGTAGAAGAGCAGAGGGAAGAAGTGGGTAGGGTGGGAAAAATACATAATAAATCACAGCCCTGTTCTACCAGCAAAGATCAGTAGATTTTAGCTGAAGAATCAGTCAAGCTAAAAGCTGCCTATGATCGCAATGAGATTCTGAGCACCAGAAAGTTTAATAAAATTACAAAACTTGGCCAAAATCAGAATTTATTTCTTTTTGAAACACATGATACAGTTCCCGTCAATGACAATAAAAGCTTCGCCAGTAAACCCAAATACGGGCTCAGACACTGCTTTTGTTAATTCTCAGTTCTTAGTACAGGGGCATGAAGTGTCTGAGTAATCAAGCTCAGAGCCTGCCATAGCCACCCAGCAAGGCATTGAGCCTTTGGCCTGGGTTGTGCGTTTCAACCCCAGCACGTGGATTAGAAGGCAAAAACATGGAGAGGAAGAGACACTCGCTGTCACCAAGCAATATTATATCGTCACAAGAATTTCCCAACACACACACACACACAGAGGCATGTATATACCATGACAGACATGCACATATATATACGCGTTATTCAACTAGAAACAGATCAGCATCAGCTCAATAAAAGTAAATACACAGATTTCAAAGAAAAATCACACAAGGTAAAAAAGTGCTTGCCTGCCTGTGGCATCAGTTGAAGAATAAATATGATAATAAAAATCATCATGAAAAGGCATATGGTACATTTTTGTACACATATTATTCACTCATTTTTTATTGTATTTGACTTGACACTGACAATATATCTTACTCATTAGGGGAGCTTATATTTCAGTCTCAGCTGTATGTTAAAAATCTCCCACTGTTATGTGGCAAGAATACATAAAAAACAAATAGGCAAAAGCACGCTTGCCTGGAAAGACTTAATATTTCTCAAAATGTTCAGAAATGATTCTTCCCATTAAAAATCCAAAGTCAAAGGGGGAAAATACAATTGTTACCCTTGATTTTTCCCTGGTGTTTCATTTATTACATCAAGAGTTCTTTGATTGGATTCAAATGCAAAGTTGCTCCCATGGCTTCAAAGTTTGAGTAAATTGAAAAATGCGCTTCAACAACATTGATACTCAAATAGTATCCCAGAATATTGTATTAATGGCTTTACCCCTATTAAACAAAAACATAGCAAAACTTTAGGGGTCCTTTTAAATGAAATAACAGAATGATAATAAAAAGCAACAAAATGAACCATGTACTAAAGAAAATCTTGTACCCTCTTTAAACCCCCCCTGGAAATACTTGTGAGTTCAAGTTTTCCTGTGACTCTCATGAAGTCTCTCTGATCCACAGGCATAGACATCCACACAGACTCCTAACTGGCATGCCAGATACTAAGGGGAAGGCTCTCATTGTGGGCAGTGCTTTGAGCAAACAGTTGAGTGTAAAACCAGACCAGAGCTGGGAAATCCCAGGAAGAACCGTTTCTCAGAGGGAGCATTTCGACACAATTCTCACCAGACTTCTCTCCAGATATATCCGTCTGCAGAAAAGCAGGCTGAAAAAGAGGTCCACAAATTGCTGTCTGAAAAAAAACTCTCAAAAAAGTTCTCAAGAATCATTTAAATAATCTAAAAATACTGCCGGGCTGTTACAGTATCTAATAGTACCTACTATTTATTTTACGTTTGGCTATGGAATTTTAGACAGCTGCCATTTCATGTCATTTCAAGAAACCAGAAGAGGTTAAATAATTTACGGGAAATGAAGAAATAGCCCAAAAGCTGCTGCCCTTTGTAAAAAATACCAGACGATACCACCGCTCTGATTCCAGTCTTTTGGGACTCCATATAAGTTGAAACCACATTAATTTCAACCCTTCCTTCCCCTTGCGAGAAAAATAGTGAAAGGATGGAGCAATGACACCTCCACTGCTGGCAAAGCCAGTATTGCTTTCCCATGAGGTCACCTCTAGCCCTGCTCCCAAGTAAGCTTCCATCTGGAATGGTTTTCTTCAGAGAGAAGCCAAGGTTTGGCGTTTTCTCTCTGACTGGTGCAATTCAGGCAAAAGCGGTGTGTTTGTGAAGAGTTAATGGGGAATAATGCTATATTGTCCTCAACCAGTTCCCACCTCTGGACAAATAAGCAGAAAGCCCAAGAGGAGATTCACCTGGAGTAGTGACATCTACCCAGTCAGCTGCAATGAGTAAGTCATCCCCTTAATGACAGGAGGTAAAACAGCCACAGACATACCAAACTGGGATTGTGTCACTGAAGTGAATCAGCTGGACAAACCCCTTTGCAGCCACATGAACACATCAGGACAATGAAAAGGCTCATGGTTCATCCGTGTTGCAAACTCAGGAGCTGTCAGGATGTCAGTCACACCATGCCACGTAGGGACAGATGCACAGGGTGCTGTAACATTTCCTGAACTGTACCAGGAGTCCAGACAGGAGATTTTCTACAAAAAGCATGTGTTGCTCAGAAGAGAATCAGCCAGAATGGCCTATTTTAACAATATTCCTTGTTCAATAGGAAAATAATACTCTCTATCTTTGTTACAGAAAATATTTCTAAGTGTTTTCCACTGGTAAAGGCATGAGGTGCGTAGAGTTAATCTAAGCCTAAACTCTGAACTTAAACTGTGATATTTCTACATCATATAACCCTTGGAATTATGGCATTTTACAGAATGTTTATCACAGCCTCACCTAAATCACAGTGCGATTAAATGAGTTTTTCGGTTTTCATTCTGGCCCCTCCAGGATAACAGGCCCAGACTATCACAACTGAGGTATTTCAACTTAACAACACTGTGAGACGGCATTGCTCTTTAGTTTCCATCCAGAGAAATAATACTTTTGAAAGCAACAGAGAATATTCTTCAGAGAGAGAATGCCAGGGTTAACAGACACCAGGTTTAGGAGTGCATCCATTGTCACCCAGGTGGCCCAGCATAAAAGGATGCTGCAATCTCTGGCCACTGAGATGCATGAGGGGACTGCATCTCCAAGCCAGATATGACTTTCATTACATTTATGAATTATGCCTGACATTTATATTTGAATGCAATATTTTTCGTTTTAATAAAGAATCACTGGATCATCAGAATAATGGATAGCACTGGTGCAAATATAATGAAAATGCCAAGCTTTAAATAGCTTGTTTAATTATTAAAAATGTTACTGGAAAAAACTAACTTTGCATTGCTGTCAAGATCAAATTAACATGAATTTCAATCAAAAGAGAGGCTATTGTACAATATATTAAAACATGAGGTTCTGCCTGCAGTAATTATTGTGCACAGTGCACAAAGGGGAAAAAAAGGCAACACTATCAATCACAGTCTGTCCACATTCAGTCAATACGGGCCCCTCCCCTGCTTTGTTGCACAGTTTTTCCTTTGTTAGCCATATTATACAATACGTGGGGCTTTCAAGAGCTTGGCATTGGATGTGCATTAAGGAAGGCTCTCGAGATCCTTCTTGAAAGGAATTCAATATCTTTTCTTGTTTGAAAAAATTACAATAAACTATACAGCATCTTATTTTTATTTATTTATTGTTTTTTATTGTTAAATCATCAGTCATCTGCTACTTATCACATTATCCTTTCTATGTGATCATGCTACACAGAACGTAACCTTCTCATATGTTCATCCACATTACAGTGACTCTACAAGCACCACTCATCCAGGCTGCTGAAGGACTTGATTCTGCATCCAAGAGAAACGTCAGGACCAAGATTTTCATTTTGCACCACTGTGCAAGGTTTGCTGAATAAGTAGATGCTTTTGATTTTCATGCTAAGCAACTGCTGGGGATAATACGGAACGCACTATCTTGCAAAAATCCCACCACAGCATCTGTGCATGCTAAAAAACTTGAACTGCATAAGCACATCAAGGCCGGTGGCTCCAGTATTTTTCTTGGTTTTTTTAGAGAACTGAGAGGTAACACTATAAATGTAGTTGCACGTCCTTCTTGTCCGTCTTTCTGCTTCTACTTCCCAAAATTTTGCTGGTAGGCAAATCTATGTCAACCAGAATGTGTAGTATGTATACTTGGCAGGAATCCACTGACACTTTAAAAATATTTCCACCACTGCTTTTGAAATTCAAGTTCTTTCCCTCCCTCACCCCATTTTTTTTCTTTTAATCTGCATTGTTTTAAAATTGTTCTTCTGATTTTTTCTATTTTTTCTGGATGTTTTATTGCAGTATGGCAAAAGCTCTTGTTCTGTATTGCTCATTTGGATATCAATAAAGTACCACATTTTAAAAGGTGAGATTCAACCTTCACAAAGTTATAGCTTTATGGTTATCCAAGTATAACTTCTGAGCTATATATAATGCATACACTAAAAACATTAAAATGCAGATATATATCATTTCCTCCAACTGGCTGTAAAACATCCTGTTTCTGTACACCTCACCACATCTGTGGATCTAGTAGTAAAATATCCCCTTCCAGGGTGAGCTTTCTCTTAGCGAAAGCACCTATGGAACCAGCTTACGCTGAAGCTGATGGGAACTTTGTCTTCAGGCTTCCTACCAAAGTTAGAGCAGACATGAAAGCTCTAACACATCTATGTTGAAAGGGTAGGGCTTGCTGACCATTTTACTGAACACAGAGGTGTTTGTTTATTTAGCCGTGTCTGTGAAAATCTTTACATTCTGTAAACTGAAGATTCACAGGGGTGCTTGAAATTAAACAGTAGAAACAAAATGTCCTCCTGCACAGCTTGAGGGTACGGTCACAAATTCTGTAACCCAGGCTTTATCTCAAGAGGGCTATAAAGCTGTAATAAAAACCATTTTATTGCTACACTGTCGCATGATGGGGCTGCTGTTCTCTCATGAATATTGGAGATGTCCTGCACTTAGCCATAAATGCCCCCAGCATTACAAACCACTAAGCACTTGACTCATTCTAGCAAAACACTTTAAACCCATACAACCCGAAGTGTGTATCCAGCCCTATGTAGACTAATTTCAAGTTCATTTTCAGAGCAGGAAAACCCTGCATGGTTGTGCCCTGTATTATACCAATATTATAGACAAAGGGAACCAAAGCGGGGTAAGGACATGGTCTTTATATCAGTCTAGTGGATAAAGCCTGTAAGCTGAAACCACAGCTGCTGATTGGCTGTATTTTTTTCCCTAACTTTGAGGACTGAGTTCATCTCCTCTGACTTCTAATGATTTTCCTGGGAAAAGAGGGAACTATTCCTTCCTACCATACTGTAACCATGACACCTTATCTAGGTAGCCATGAAAGTTGCAGCCAAAATACATAAAGTGGATTAAAGAACATGTGAAATGGATTTCATTAAAAGCTTGGTGTTTAAACACTTGCATAAAGCTTTCATTTCTTTCCTGGTACTCACACCCCATGACCACCATCTAAAGCTGGAGACAGTAGGTCACTTGGCAGAACCCTCACAGAAGCAAGAGGCAGATTTTATAGCACAGCATTTGTGCAGTAAAACTACTTCCACCCTACAACTGGCTTAACTGTGGCTAGTGAGTGACTTAACAAGATCAGCCTTGTCAACTTATAACCACACGAGCTAGCACTTTTTAAATACCAGCACTCTCCCTATACCTGCTTAGTCCTGAGCATGGGTTTCCATCGTTAATTAGTCATGCTAGGACTAACAGCAGAGGAGATACAGAAAAGTAACTGCTGTGATGCTTCAACTTTGTGCAAGTCAAGGGGAAAAAGCATGTTCAAAACAAGCTGGGAAAGTGCCAGACTACAAATTAAAAATTACTGAATAAATCCACCCCATCCCTCCACCCCACAGCTTTTGTGGACACAACTTCAAAGGATCAGACAAGTGTAAGTTAAACACACAAACTCAGGCAAGGCATCTACTGAAGCATTGGGCTCTCTCTGCTCTAGTTACAACCTCTAGTAAATCTGTTCTGTGAATTTTTTTAAACATTAGTTCCAAGTTTCACAGATCTTAATGCAAACATTTTAACTGATAATAGCACGGAGAAATTGTTTGAGGAAAGTCACATCTTGTAGCTACTTTAAGACTGCCTGTGTTGTCCCAAGGGAATTAGCTGAGAGGACAGGGACAAAACACTGAATCTATCAGGCATGTTGGGCTAAAAGCAGTAATTGGCTTCACTTGATATTCTGCAGACCTAGTTGCATTATGCTGTATTAACTTTTCATGGCTTCATGCAGTGTACATTTTTTGACATTGCTTTCCCCTTGTCCCCATGAGAGCAGTCTGTCTATTCGTTCATCTCTGTTTACATTCTTTCAATAAATTACATGGATAACTCTCTATTTTGCCAATTCTTCACTACTGGCATTTTTAGGTTTGCATTTACATAACGCATTCTAAGTTTATGAATTGAATTGGAGGCCATAAAGTTAAAACTAACAAGGCTATAAAAATGAATTTGCTTTAATACTGCAAACACGCTCACAGCAAAACATTAGTTGCAGCAACCTTTTCCTCATTTTCTCCTGCTTCCCCTTTTCATCCAGCACTTGCCTCAAGCCATGAACAAGAAGGCACCTCATCCAAGCCCTTCATTAGCAGAATCTATCATAGCATATAGAGGAGCATCTCCATGTATAAATTTAGTTCTGGGGCAATCCAACAAGCCTATCCACAGCAGCATCACTGCAGCATCACAGTTTGGGAGTAAAGGAGCTCTCATTATGTGGAATACAACTAGAAATGCACTGAGTTGATGATCAGAAATTTCCCAGTAACATCTCTACAGCTGGTCAGAAGAGAAAGAGACTTACGTAAATATATTCCAGGGAACCAAAAAATCAAGGTTCTGCAATCTGAGAAAGAAAGAGAAATATTTCCACAAGAAGAGCTGCTAACACCCATACCAAAACAAAGGAAACGAGAAATAGATGGGGCTGCCAGTCTGCTCCATAATTTAATCTTTACGGCATCTCTCTGGAAGGCTGGGTGCCAGTCAGTAGCTGTATTTTCACATAAATGACGCGGACAGCAGCTCAGCCTTTCAGACACGAACAGACTTCTGCTCCAGAGCAAGTCTTGTGCCAAACCACCCCAGAAAACCACAAAGGTGAGATGCTGCTGAGCTCCATTTGACTCGCATTACCTACTAACACAGCCTGTACCACCGCTATGTGACACAGCCCCAGAGAGGAGCAGCAGGCAAGGCAGAGGCTTTGCTTGCTCTTAAACCAGAGAACTTGTAGGCAAAGATGTAATTTTGTGCTAGCTGAGCAAGTTCAGGTGTTTGCAAATCCAGGACTTTCAGGATTCTGGGCCAGTCACGTATATTTGAAACTGCAATGTATGTAGTTAAGGCTATACAATAGGAAGTATTTTGAAATAATGGATTAAAACACTACTTCAAAACATTTTAGCTAGACATCAAAACCTTGATAAAATTCTAATATCATCTAAGAAACCAAATTCAAGATGACAAGAAATTCAGTGGGATTTAATCATGCACACAGGGAGAAATTTTGTGAAAATAATCTGACCAAAGATATGAGAGCCTAATGGCAGATCTGATGATCCGATCCTCAGAAAGACTGCCTAACAATTTCAGGTCATTGATATGAGACCAGTTTCTACCTTAAACAATCAAAGCTAATTTGAGTGTTTAATATATGAGTTATTAATTACAATTAGAAACACTTGTCATATTCCAGACAGAAGACTAAGATTATTTCCTTGACTTACATGGTACATTATCCTGATATTATCTAAACCGGCAGCATAAAATGAACAACAGCAAGATCACTCCCAAGAGCACAACAACAACAACAACAACAACAACAACAAAACTGTTAGACTGAGTTGAAAGGATTTTTTAGCCAAAATAAAGATAATTGATTAGCTTTCTCCTGTGATTTGCATTTAATTTTTGGCTTGCTAATGAGTAAAGCTTTCAGATTATACAAGACTTTTGTAACACTACTTGGGAGAAAAGTCCAACTATTTAAGGCAGGGAGTAAGAGCTATTAGAGCTGTTGATAAATCCAGCATTTTCCAAAATAACATTTCCATGGCAAATAGCACTTCAGAAAACAAGATTTCATTCATGAAAAATAAAACCAAAACATTCCTGTGAAGCTGAACAACTTTGACCTTTTTAGAATGCAATTTGTAGCTTTTGTGTTGTCTTATATGGAGTGGAAAATAGACAATACAAATTAAATGGTTTTTCCTAAAGGGAAAGAAAAAGAAGTAGATTTTTCATCCGAGATTTTGAAGTTCTGTTGCCAGTCTGCTTAAAAAAGAATTTTTCATTTGTCCCAAAACTTTGTATCAACGGGAAGAATCCATCTCCTACAAGATTCCATGTTTTCATAACCTCTCCTGGTGCTAGAAGGTACGGGTGTGTGCATGCATGATCATTGGAATCTTCATCAGAAACCACAGCTGGGCACTTGCCATTCATTTTTGAAAAGAAACAAAGATTTTTCCAAGCTAAACTGAAGAATGTATCTGCCTGCTCCTGGCTACACACGTGCATTCTGTTAATTTGTGAGCATCGGCTCTGAAGCGGATTGAGAAAGACATAAAATACTGTTGCCACTTGCAACCTTTGTGATATGTGTCCCTGAAAGTGGATTTGAAACTGAAAAATGCCTGGCATTTCAGGCAAATAAGAGTCTCATCATTATTTGACTCATGGGAAACGGAGGGAATGGAATAAGGTATTATATTTATGCCATGTTATCCCTAAAGTTAGGCATGACAAGCTGTGTCCTAGGCCTGAGGGGTCCATGCAGGAGAGCAGCTCTTCCTTGTAGGTCCCAGGCCACCCCAGGAGACAGAGGCAGAGATATGCACACGGACAACATAGATCAGGCAGGGTCTGAAGGCCCCAGGCTGAGCCGAGACATTTGCCCTGAGCCACCCTGTGGAATCACAGCTAAACTGAATGAACACAGAAGACTCACAAAATCCGCACTTTGCACAGGTTTTTTTTTTTCAAATTTCTTCAAGTGGTCAAATTACCTAAAGAGAATCCACAACTCTCACCCCCATCAGAAAGCACACGTCTTTTTCCCCACAAAGTGACTGAACCTATTTGTAGAATGGGACATGATTACCCATTCAATGCCTTCTGTTATTGCAAGGCTGTGAAGAAATGTCATCAGAGATTTCCTCTGCATGTACTTCTAGGAAAAGGAAAAGGGGAAGAAGAACAGAATAGAACAATTCCTCTGGAAGGGAGCTACAATGATAATCTAGTCCAACTGCCTGACAGCTTTGGGGCCTATCACAACTTAAAGCATGGTATTAATGGCATTGTCCAAACGCCTCTTAAACGCTGACAGGGATGGGGCATCTACCACATCTGCAAGAAGCTTGTTCCAGGGTTTGACCACTCTCTCAGTGAGGAAATGTTTCCTCATGTCAAGTCCAAACCTCCCCTGACAGATGCAGCTTCAAGACATTCCTACACATCCTGGTACAAGATCCTAGGAAGAAGAGACCAGCCAGCATTCCCTTCTCTGTTTCATCTCAGGAAGCTGTTGAGAGCAGCGAGGTGGCTTCTTAATCCTTCTCCCTCCAAACTAGACTAACCCAGTATCCTAAACCACTCCTCGGAAGACATTCCTTCCAGCTCCTTCATCAGGATTGCTACCCTTCTCTAGAGTTGTTCAAATATCTTAACACCCTTTTTAAATTGTGGGGCACAATTTATGGGATTATATTCCTTTACTGTTTTCCCTCACAGTACACAAACGCAATTAGTACAGTCACAGCTAATTGTTTCAGGATGTGCTATGTCAGTGTTACACAGCCTTTTGCAGAGAAGAAAGCAGAGTCTTAAAATGCGGTGGCTATCAGTTTGTTTTCAAGCATAAGTCAATATATACGCTTTAGCTCATAAATCCCACGCAATTTGAAATCCTTGCTACTTAAAAACTGTCTTTTTCCTAAAAGTTCTCTGGACAGGGGGCACTCATGGTAAGCAAATTCATCTCTAGACTTATTCTGGCTGCTGGTCTATCAGATCTCTGTTTGGATACATTGAGCTTGCATCAAAACGGTAAGGTTCTTTAACAGAACCTTAGTCTGGCAGCTTTCTGCACTCGCTGCAACAGTTTTGCAAACTAGTTATTATGTATGTGCCAAAAGATTGCTTTTCATGTTTCTTTTATTAATTAAAAAGTTCTATCCAAATAACATCACACTGATACTCTCAAGTGGTTTCACATGGGCATATAGAAAACAATCTCCAATCCTGCTTTGCAGTTATCTTACAGGTGTGTAGAAAGTCTTAGAGAGAGGCAGTTGTCTTTTATTGTCAGGTGGACACCTGGCCAGTCAAATCCTTATCCACATCAGCATTATCAAGCTTTTTAACTAGATGCTTGCAGAATTTCTTTAAAAACTCAGCGACATTTATTCACACTTCCGGAGAGCAAAGCGTATCCCCACAGGCAGGAGTGCCACTAACTGCATCACACCGATCCACCAGCATTTCATCTCTTGTGGCTTTTTCATTAGCTGGGCTGATTTGGCACTTTCTCCGTAGAAACTTCCAAAATGAAACCTCAGTTAACACCAGCTGTAGTTATTTTCTTTCCTAGGAGACAAGTATCCATTTTGAAAGGGCTTAGACTGACATCAGCAGCTTCTTGTTCAGAGCCCATCACCACAGCACATCCATTGTTCAGCTGGCCCATGGAAGGCTGGATGTGCTGGCCATGGCTACATGGAGCTGAGGTCCAGCAGGCTACTGATGGGTGAAAGCCTCACTAGGGTAACTTCCAGGCTCTATTTTCGTGCCTGGATGTCATCAAATGTATGAAACAGTGAACTGCATGGCCTTGTCTTTTGAATGTAAATTGCAGAAAAGCATCATTCAAGAAATTTAGATTTCCTTGTCCCTATCAAAGTCTTGACTTCATGGCATGTCAACAAGGTAATGCATATCTGTTGCTGCTCCTGATTAAACTGAGGAAAGCAGTAGGCAGAGAAGATCAAAACTTCAAATGAAAGACCTCCAGCATGAACAAGGAAGGCCAAAACCAAAAACTCAAGATGTGTTTTATGTTAGAAAAAAAAAAATAGTTACTCTAAGTATTTTATTTGCCAGTGCATAAGAAGTTAGGACTGAGGTCACATCCACGCACTCCCTGCAAGACCACCCACTGCATTCAAGCTCTCGCACAAGCTGCTCCTCTGTCTAAAGGTAGAAGCTGTGCAAATGCAACTCAAAAACAATGTCTTTATAGACTCATTTTCCCATTACAGAAAAATTCGGTAATTTCTTCATTGTCATTACTTTTAGATCTCATGTATAATACACTGCAGAACATTAGTCTCTGTAGAAATTTCTCAGGCATTAATATTTGGGAGTAAAAGCAGTATAATCTTGTTTACAGTTCTAACTGCAACACACTTCTTACTTATCTCTGCAAGTTTCATTCACACAGATTGATGTTCCAATTTTATTTTTTTTAAAGGTTTTCCTAACCCAACCACATTACACCAGCGAGAGCAACTAAGCTACATTCAGCATGTTCTGAAGATCCAGAAAGACAAAAACAAAGAGCCACACCAAAATCCAACTCTGATGACTCCTGCTCTACATAACAGATTAGCCAGGCTGTAGATTAGCCACATCTCAGGTTTAAGCCCTTCTCTATATCTATACATGGAACTAGTTTGTACCTCCAGTTCTTGATGGCTGAACTGTGCCACCACATGAACTCAAACACTCTCCCACAAGTAAACAACTTTCTTCAGACAGTGAAAAGCACAAGTTACTAAACTCCATCAGCTACACTAAGCACAATCACAGCCAACGTGGGATTTTCTGAACAATCACCAAAGTAGAAGGCCAAAAACCTGGTGGGACCAGAGGGAGGAGGGTCATACTGAGTTTTTGTGCCATTTCTATCCACAGCCCATTGCACATCTCTGCAAGGCTCTTCTGAGATTCTCACAGCAACTGAGAGCTCTCCCTCATCCTTCTGATCCTTCAACACCCTTAGGGATTCTTGCTAAAGGACTAGATCATCTGTAAAATAATCTAAATACACAGATACTAAACAGGAAAACATAAACAATGTCATTCATCCATCTGTTCTATGATGAACATTTTGCCTACGCATATTTATGCGACAACTACCACTTTCACCACTGAAGAAGTGCTTTAAAGCTACAGTGGAATGCTATTCCCTGCGTGGCACAGGCAGGCAGCTATGGAGTTATACTTCAGTATTCACACAGACAACTGGTGCTGGGGTCTTGCTTTGTCCGTCCTCTGTGTGGCCATATCAGTTTCATAACATCATTTGCTTGGCCTCCAAGTCTGCTGTCCATCAGAGATGTAATCCACGTGCTCCAGAGTCACACTACGAATCAAGCCAGTGCCTTGCAAGCAGGCAGGTTTAGCAGACTTGCTTCAGAGCAGCACTGTGGCTCTGAACAAACCTGTAACATAGGTGCAACCTGGGATACCCTCTGCATTCAACAGAAGTTGGACCAAACCATTCTTGCCAAGCAGTTCAGATCTAAGACTGATGTCAGAAGGAAATGCAACTTCCACCACAAACGCTTCTAGGTCCAGTCTTATGAGCTTCCCCATTTACATAGGGTAAAACTAGCCCTGGAACAATTAACCTGTGTATCAAGCACCAAATTAGCATGCACTTGATGTCTGCTCCACTCAGCAGAAAAAAACGTGCTTTTGGCTACAGGAGTGCAACTGAGCAGCATCCTACCCTCTTCCAGCAGTGTAGCCTACCAAGGGGCACCCATGTGCCAGGATCGCTGGTCCCTTCCTCTAGCTGGCATGAGGACCAGCAGGACCTGTTACTTGTTTTCCATGTTTTGTTCTGTTCTCTTTGGAGCACTTCTAGTTAGACTCTAAAGAAATCATCATAAAAAGATATTACATTTGCACATAAGGCAAAGCCTGGAATGAAATGCCAATTCTTAAGTTTTGTTAAGTTACTATATGGTTGTTGACTAAATATTACTGTAAAAAATTATAAGAATTATATAAGCATAAAATCTCTCAGGTCTCTTTTCCTATTTTCACCACTCAGAATTTAAAAAGCGGACATGATTCCAGTTTCTTAAACAAAAAAACAGTAAATGAGACTAGTTCAGAAAATAAATATTAATCAGACATTTTTCATTCCTCTCAGAGCAATATACTTCTTGTTAAAAACAAATAAAAATTCAACGTCCTAATAGTGAAAACTGAGCTCTTTTACTGTACTTCTCATTGAACAATTCTATTTCTTAACTTTGGTTTTATTCCAGCACAGAAAACCCAACTGAATGAAGAGAGCATCGGTCCCATTTCTTCCAGAGACTGCCAAAGAAGACACACTGCAAGCCAACGTGCCAATATCCATAGCACACATTCACTTATAGCATGATCTCTCATTAACAAGGCAGCCTAAATCCAACAGTATGGGTATTCTTTTACGAGAGGCTGCAAGGCACAAGGTAGGTGAAATGGCAATTTGAGTATTTTCTTTCATCCCCAACTGTACCGAGAGTACGGATTTGATTAGCTGCCTGCTGACAGACGTATCGCTGTTTACTCCATGTCCTTGCTCGTGGGTTTCTTCTCTGATCTCTAACAGGATCCACTGGGGCTTGCCAAGCTTCAGCTGCTCAAGTCTCTTCTCACAGGAGCCTGTAATGCTCATCACAGGAAGCCATGTAAAATTCAGCTACCAGAGCATCATATACTCGCTAAAATCCAAGAGAGACAAAATCGGCCCTCTGATGACAGTGGGCAGATCTCAGTTTCAAGAAAAACACCAATCACACATTTAAAGGTGAAATACAACCTATGAATAAACCCCCAGTGCTGGGAATAACTGGGAACAATTTCCAGAGTCAAATACCTACTTTTATCATTTTGTGTTTTCATAGGTTTCATATCGAGTTTCTCTCCTTTTATTCGGCAGCAGAAAATTTATAACAATGGGACCATCATTATTTGTTATACTTCCTTAAAGGCTGTGTTTGATTTATGCAGTGAGCAAACCAAAACAAACAAACAAAAAAATAGCTGCTTCTAAATTTGTGAGTTGGTGTTACAGACTGTCAATATTTTGCAGCAATGGTATTGCAGTGGCTAAGAAAGACAATCAACTCTTTCAATAATAAGATATTTTAGTGCTATTTCCACTAACAACTCGAGGTCTTGCTGTAGCACGACATTGCCATTCCTATCCATTCCTATACTGTATAGCACCTTCTGGGGTGTATGGGCAGCCAAAAAGATGGAGCCAAAACAACACTGTTATTGGGTAAGAAGCAAGCATCTTCCCATGAGAGAGGCAGACTTTCTAACCCAGAACAGACATGCAGAAATACTGGGGACAGAGCACCCTTGTAAATATATTCAGAACAAGATTAAGGCATATAGGAAATCTCCTAGATAATGTTGCCATATAAGACTAGTGTTATCACCCATAGAGACAGAAAGCAGCTTTGAGCAGCTGAATTATGCCTTTCTGATGAGTATCATCTTTACTGCTCTCATGCCCTTAAGATCAAATTAGCTCATACTGGATAATTACCAATGTCCCGAAAATGTGCTCGTCATCGAGAGTGAACTCAGATTTAACCATCAGAACCTTAGCTAGGCTAATAGACCAGGCCACTGCAGGCAGAGATAGTTAGCAGCAAGTCTACTGCTAAGACAGCAAGTGTTGATGCTTCTGAGGGAAGCTGCAAGAGGATACTGGGGTTTAAGCTTTTGTCATTGTACTGTCACTAAACTTGTACTTTTAAAAAGCAGGTTGGACATCTGGAAAAGGGAAGGCTTGGGGTGATCATACTGTGGTATTCATGTACCTGAAGGGAGCCTACAAAAAGATGAGAAGAGCCTTTTTGCAAGGGTGTGTAGTAATAGGGCAAGGTAGGGCAGCTTCCAACTGAAAGAGGGGAGGTTTAGATTAGATATCAGGAAGAAATTCTTTACTGTGAGAGTGGGGAGGCACTGGAACAGGTTACCCAGAGAAGTTCTGGATGCCCCATTCCTGGCAGTGTTCAAGGCTAGGTTGGATGGGGCCCTGAGCAACCAGGTTAGAGAAAACTATCCCTGCCCGTGGCAGGAGGGTTGGAACGAGATGACTTTTAAGGTTTCTCCCAACCCAGGCCATTCTATGATTCTTCAACACAGATTTTTCAAGAATGAGTTCCTGCATTTCATCACCTAACAAGGCATATTAGCAGCTTTCTACTAAAAATGGCAGCTTTCTGACTTACTTCACATCCAGTCCATTGATAGGCCTCTAATTTTCACTAGTGTAATATGCAAGAGGATTGATGTAAAACATGACAGCCTAGATCTGTGGCAGAGTGAGTGCACTAACCAAGCCAGTGCATGCTCTTCATTAACAGTTGAGACACTCCATCAGAAATCTCACCCTAACAGCAAGGAATATTTTGCACAATGGGATAGATGTAGAAAAATTCACAAAAGCAGTTGCCAACTTCTAAACTCATAAAAAATCGGGTAACCTTGGAAATTCTTTCTGAGCTCATGTCTTTAAGTACAGTTTGCAGTGTGATGATGACTATTGTGGAAGAATCTGACTGAATTATAATGTACATCTTACAGTGTCATTGGCCAGATTACTATCAGCTTATTAAATTCACTTTTCAGCTGTTTGTACTTATCAATATACTAAACTTCAGTCTTCCTGAATTTGAAATGTATATCTATTAACTTCTTTGGAGAGATTAAATAACTCTTCCTGAATCTTAAAACAAAATGTGTCAAGCTCCTAAATAAACAAAAGCATTTTCTAAAATATTCTACAGGAAGGCCATATTTCATGTAGACCTTGATTTCATTGCAAAAAGTCATAGGAATCACAGGAAAATTCAGGAATACCACTCCACTCAGAGTCAGCTTGGGGAGAGTACAGCTCTGTCCAGATATTGCTCCTAGGCCTGATCATCCAATCAGATTTTATTTATGCATCTATTTAAGCATCTGCCCCTAACATGGGCACATGAATACTGCACGAGACCACATCAGAAGTGCTGCTAAAGACAAGGTAAATAATACCCTCCACTCCTCCCTTGTCACCAGGCCTAGTTGTTTTACCACAAAAGACTGGTCAGATGCTTTACTCTCGGTAAATCCATGCTGTTTCCCCACTCACACTTTTTTTCTTTAATCTGTTCAGAAATGTGTCGTTCAGCTGTAAAATAGATCTAAAAACATACAGCTTTTTTTTTTTTCCCTTTTGTTGTATCGATTCAACACTCACAATAGTAGACCAGTGGAGGAGGCCAGCAGGTGCTAAGAACAGAAGTCAAACACTATTTAAGATATTCATACCGCTCTGTTCTTTGCATAATAGTCCAAATTCAAAACACTTGTGCCAATTCATATAACGACCTATCTTCAATAAAGAAAAAAAGGTAAAGCATATCTGTCTGATGCATGCACACATAAAGTGTGGGTGGAGCCTTGCAAGTAGTTCACACTCAAGACCCCTAGAAACGCATAACTACAGAAAAATTCCACCTCTGACTGAGCTACTAAGGGAAGCATCAGTTAGAGCGTATGTTTAAGCGTGGTGTTCCAAATTACTACCAGTGATTTTAAGAATAAATCAAAGTCTTTCTGCTTGAAGTAATAAACATTCATAGCCTTTAAACCAACATATAATCATCATTTTGTTAATGCTCCTTGAAGCCGATAATACCCAAAAAGTAAATACTTAAGAGCAACTGAGAGGCTTGGGAATAAATACTATTTTCTAAGTATCAGCATTTATGACTAATGCAGTTTATCATTGTATCAAAAGAACAGTGTAGGGTGCTGTGACTGCCTGCTCCTTGATGCTACAGCTACCAACACAACCCCACTAACTTCAAGGTTACCATATGACATATAACAAATTATGTGGAAAATACTGTCTTCCAAGGCAGCAAACTCTTAATGAGGTGATATGGAAGAGTCATGATTTCAGTCCTCAAGTGAAAGTGGTCTACTTTAAAAAGCTAGACTGTTTAACTAGTGAGTGGTCTGCATATTCTTGGAAATAGCAATAAAGTCAGTATGGGGAGAAAACAAACTCAACAAAAACAACAGCAACGAGGTTTTGTTCAACAGGAACATATGTTGGGAAGAGCACTTATTTTAATATTTTCCAGTAATATCCATCAAGCCTGTATGTTTGCTCAGGACCCTAAGGTTAAGTATATAAATAATTTCAAGATCAGACTGTCATAGTCAGCCACAGAGAGGTCAATATAACACATATGCACATATTGTTGGGATGTTATGCTGACATCTCACTATAAAAAAAAACCAAAACCAAAAACAAACCAACCAAGCTGTGCATCAGACATCGTAAAAAAAACCAGAACCGACATATCCACTCTTTCATGTATGCAGCATGAAACTTGGGGAAAAAAAAGGAATAAAACCAAGACCTATGTTTACAATCAACAGAATCACATGAATGAAAATAATACAGATTCTGAACAGGAGAAACTGCAGTTTTCCAGGAACTGTACTTTCAGAGGGTATTTTAAAAGGGATCACTAAGCATTCATAAAAATGAACATTTATGTCTCGTCTCTAATACATGTTAAACATAAAATGGAAGGAAAACCAAGGCAGCTTCTACAGGCATGCTCAAAATCAGAAATTTAGATTTCTGAAAAAGCTGCAAACATTCAACAAAAGACAAAAACTGATGCCACACAAAATCTGTTTTAGAGCAGACTGATGTATGCAGATACTTTCATCAGACAATTTTTGATCAGAAAGGAAAAAAATCCATTCAAATCTCTTAAATTGTTAAAGAGATGAATAAAAAGAACAATAAGAATACCCCTACTCTTAGTCATAACAGGAGCTTGTCAGAACTTGCCAAAACCATCTACACATTTCAACAGTACAGAAAAGTACCAGTAACCAGAAACCCTGTGCAAGTACATTACTCAACATATATCCCTTTTCAGATATTCAGGTGAATCATATTCCCAAAGTGCATGTGATAACAGAATCATAAGCACGCATTAGCTAAAAAAAAAAAAAAGAAAAATTAATCTCTGCAAATCCAACTGAAAAACAATCTTTACCTGGAGAGGAATAAGACCAAGAGGTGCTTTTCCTCTCTAGGTACATCTTCACTTGCAACTAGAACAAGCTTTGCCCAGGTATTCCCTGCAAGTACTTTGCCAGTACCTATGCTGAAGATATTTCTTCTCAAAAGAATCTCTTTTATTTTGTACTAGAACTTCTTGGGAAAGGTAAAGGACTGTTGTAACAGTATTTTTTACAAACATCATCCATTATCACACAAGGAAGCCTGAAACTCAAGTGTTAGCTGGTACCTGCTAACAGTGCTTACTTATTGCAGTGGAACTTCTCTCCTCCCTCTCCAAATGAGAGGTGTATTTGTGGGACTAATCCTGTTTAGGTGACACAGTTTCTCAAGTTATATGAGCAGAAAAGAGTTGAATTTCTCATCAGAAGGTATCTGATGCTCAGAGTTTCCTGGCAAAGGCACTTTTTTGGCTGATTCCTCCACTCCGCAGTTCAAACTACCATTAGATCATAAAGGCCCAAGACATCAAAGGAAAAATAGTATCACCTCCAAGAATCTCATGTTTCTTGATTGCACCTCACAGATGAGCTGATGCAGCCAGATCCCACCAAATGGCAGGAACACAGCGTAGCAGCAGTGCCCTAATGAAGTTGAGGCACTACAAAGTATATCTGAGCTCAGGTATCAGCTTTTGTTTTCTCCACTGAAGTCTCAGCCTCTGTTGGGGTTACAAAGGACTCTGCACAGTTTGTTCCTGGCATGTTTCAGGCTCAGCTCATACCATGAGCACAAGTTGCCAGTAGTGAGAAACTATGAAAGAGGAAGACGGGAAGAGTCCTCAGGCCCTTTTGCAAGGTCACCAGTAGCAGGTGCCTAACAGGGAACTGAGATATGAGGAAGAAACACGAGCTTTATAGGGATAAAAACCTTGTGCATGCTGAAAAATTATTAATGGCTAATTCCCAATGAGGACAGCAAGGCAGGCAGGCGCTTTCATGCCTACTGCTAGGGGAGTGTGGGAAAAGAAGAAAAAAAAGAAGAAAAAAGAATAAATTAGACTGTTAAGACAAATTCTTTATGTAATTCCACTTAGATATAGCAGAGCTGACAAAAAACAAAAAGTGTCTCCAGAAAGAAAAAACTGCTGTCTTTTGCTCATCCTATCTCATGGTTTAGACTGAGTAAGTGGGTTGCTGAGTGTCAGAATTTGAGGTTTCATTTCACCGTGTCTAAAAGAGGAAAGAAGGGACTGGCAGGAGAAGAGACAACAAATGGCATCAAAAAAATTTCTCATTTCTTGACCTCCATTTTAAACTTAGTTTTGCTTTAATGACTAAAAGGAGAAGGTCTGAAAAAATTATACAGTGCCTCATTAGAGAATTCACCTCCTCCCATGAAGAGCGCAAGAAACACAAATTTCCACAAAGCTTTAAAATATTATTTCGCTTGCCTGCTGATCATCTTGGTCAAGTAGCAGAGCTACAACTAGCACCAAAACTGGCACCACACTGGTCTCATCTCTTGCTTGAAGTCATGATGGGACAGGTTAATGCTGGTGAGTAGGAAATAAAAGGTGACTGTCATCCTTGGGATAATGACCGTTTAGCAGATGTTTTGAGAGGTTTTTCTGAAATAATCCTGGAAGTAATGCTGCCAACCTTATTGAGTGCAAGATTTAAATGCCTCCTAGGAATTGCACTCTCCCCACAAGCACTGGAGGCCATGAGAGCAAACATGTGAATTTGAGAAGGAACTGCAACACCTAACACCAAGTTAGAGACCCACCTGGAATTCCAAAGCCCTACGATGATGGCCTGGTTAAAAAGCAAAGACTTTGAGCATTGCTTCCAGGAGTGGTATGAGGGGGCTCTGAAGAGGGAACCTCCCAGACAAGTAAATAGAGGAAGTTATTAGAAGACACAGAGCTGTACCCAGAGTCAAACAAAGGAAGCACAGCTGAATGACTTACACCACAGCCTGAGAGGAATTGATAAGAGAAAGGCACTGCCTATAATACATGTACAAGGGAGGTTCTATACATAGTGGCTAATAGCAGCATCCTCTGGCTTTCAGGGCTCCCGCAAAGCCACAGCACAATAAAAACATATCACGACAAACACTTCAGGAAAGGGACAAGAGATACACAGTTGCAAAGACAGAAGTCAGAAGAGAATACAGTAACTCCACCAAGACTCGGGAAATGTCAGCTAACAAGTTCAGGCTGAACTCCAAGAAGCTAGGGAAGCAGACATACAAATAATTCATGCAGTAGAACTGGAAAAGTGTAAAAAAGAAGGAAAAATGTGATTTTGCACAGGACACAAGGTAAAAAAGTTAAACAGAAAGGCAATATATAGGTGCAGTCGAGAAAAGCCACGATAAAGTTTATAAGAAAGATTTTGCGTACAGAATCAGAGCTAAAAACTATGACAAGAAGATTATACCTATCCTTGCAAACAAAGGGAAAGCACACAGCAGTAAGACTGCAGGCGGTCTCAAAAGATGAACTATTGCATGCATATGACAAAACTAAAAAGAATGAGAGCAGTTTTAAATCACAAACTAGTATCAACACCAAGGACATATTTGTGTGCAGCAGGCACAAAATAGATAACACAACTAAATGGCTCCAGAGACTGCAACCAAGATCAGAATTATATCTTCACATCTTTGCTAGAAACAGACAGGGAGGTAAAACACAAGATAAAAGAAAATCAATATGAACCTCTAAGAGTAGAACTATGTGCAGACCATGTGCTCATTGTCCACCCAAAGATCATGCTGTTACCTGAAGAGGTACGAGCATTACAACACAAATCTTTCCTAAAGAGATTAAGTAAACCCAAAGGTTATTTAGCTTTACAAGCTGTAAAAGTGTCTTGTGAAGTTTTCAACTCACAAACTGTGCTGCAGCTATCAAGTAGTCAGAAAGAGTTGGGTCTCACTGAAATTGTGCTAAAAAAAGTCTGAGTCCTGAAATTTTTCAGTGAGGCAAAAGGGACCTTTCAACACAGAATTCAGAGGTTCCCAGTGTCCAGGGCTTTTGTACCATGTTCGCTTCTGCTGAGAGAACAAACTATCACCTAAATGTTGGAAAAAAAAAAAATTTAAAGTCTGGAAAATAGTTAAACCCACACTGTATCGTTGTAATAATATCCAAGAGTAGGATACTAACAGACAGAGAAGACTTTATAGTAAAGTCATTGCTAGTACAATTACAAGTTAAAAAAATGATCAAGGCATAAATCAGTGACTTCTGTAAGACAGTCTTGTAGCAGAAAAGCATAGCATCTGAATAAGAACATGAACTGTTAAACCAAACTCATTTCAGACCACTTCAAGGTAACAGCTGGGGGTGGGGGAGAGGGAATTAAAAAGGAAAAATTTATATCAACTGCACCTGCATTATCAGACACTGCAGGAAAAAAACTTGATACTCAAGCACATTTTAACTGTCAAGGTGTTTTGAAAAATACTTCAGTGTTACACACAGTGAGAGAAAACACTTTGGCTGTGTACTATAAAATTCCTTTTAAAAGTTTCTCAGAAGTGGGAGTCACTGTGACATAGAACCATTTCTCTGGAGGCTCTAAAGATACAGTGCATTCCCCACCACAGCCATGACTGTTCCCAGCACAGAGCTGTGGTGCACATTAGGATACCCAGCTTGAGAAATAGTCTGCAGTTGTGCTGAAATGCACAGCAGATTTTCAAGCGTAGTAGAAATCACCAATTTCACCAGGGGAAAAAAAAAAGGCACACGATAATATCATTATCACAGACTATTATCTAGACACCTGGGAACTAAAAAAACCTGTCAGACATTACCTCAGTGACCACTGTCATCAAAGCAATGGACCATTTGCTCAGCCATGATATCTGAAAATGTGGAGTATCATTACAGTAAACCGGGCTCCCTTGTCTTTGTGTGATTTATCCGGAAATGAGAAGTCAGGCATGTCACACACCATTTCCATAACAGAGAAGTCAATCAAATGACAAAACTCAATAGCAGTTAAAATTGTTATGGCTAATCAAGATAGAAAAAAAAAATAAAAATTGTGTGGTAGGCCATTCTGAACTAAAGAAACTGATAAAATACTCAAATAGCAGAAGTGATTTTAAGGCAGCTCCTATGTGACAGTAAGACATGCACGCTGCCGCGTGACAATCACACACAGTGGTTTGTGCAGTCCTGAGATGCACAAAAGCAACCCTCCTAAACACAGCAGAAGAAAGGTCAGTTACCAGAAAGGTTAAGTGATTACTTGCATTACTAGGACAACATAGATCTTACTGGTTGTAACAGGACATTAAACAGCTTACTTATATATAACATTTATTTTATGCTCCTCATAGTGGTTTTGACACATCTTTCGCAGGAGAAGAGTTTACCAGTATGTAAGGCCTGTGGCAGAACAACACATAGCACTGATTATTTTTTTCTTGGAAGCACATTATGGAAGCAGAAGAAAGTGCAAAACAAAGGAGAGAATCTGGATGTTAAACTGCTTTCACTATCTCCCTTTTAACTTTTAATAATGAATAAAATGAAAATAACAATTATAAAAGCTACACTTAACCTGAAACTGTAGGAAGAGGAAAATAATTTTAGGTCAGAAACTAGACTTTTCTAAAGATATTTTACTAGAACAGCATCATTAACTACAATCCAAAGCTTCCATAAGTTCAGAAATAAAATCAAAATTCCCCCCATTTAAAAGCAGGCATAACCACTCCTTGATATACACAGTACCCAAGAAAGAATGTGAATATATTGATGCATTATTTACTCATCACCTTGTATACAGTCTTACTGAGTAATAATTAACACATGAAAATGTCCAGTGTATTTAATAACTAATTAGAGTGGAAGCTAGATGATGTGATCCCAAATTCAAGCCCTGGGCTGTGGAAAGACACGCACTCAATAGGCTATTGAAATATAAAGACAGTGCTTGGAGCAGAGGAAGGTTACAAGCCCCACGTATGCAGAGCTCCCTGCAGCAGAAGTGGGGGAGCACACGCCTGCCCTCAGCAATGAGCATTTGTGGTTGCATACAGGATGAGAGCCAAACAATAGGCTGCTCTTCAGAAATGCATCTCTGGTATCAAAGGCCTTTTTCCTTCCTTTTCAGTCGTGAGCCACTAAGCCACAGGAATATCATGACCGTATGCCTGATTGCTGCAAGAGTATCAGAAAGCACCTCTGAAGTGTCATAATCTGTAATTTAAATCTGTAATATATCTTAACACAATGGACTGCAATATCCCTTCACAGGCAGAAGAGGTGTTCCTTACAAAAACATTTTTTAGTCAGGAAGAAATTTCTCCTTTAAGCGGATTTCAACACACAAACTAACTTACATTAATCGAGACAGCAGTCTAAGGCACACAGCAGAGGATCTGTATTTACAGTCAGTTAGATGAAGTCTGACACAGATGGTAACAGGTAGGACATCTGACATTACAGATGATACCATGTCCTTAAACAAATTCCATTATGCCCAGGTACGTATTGAGCTGCAGTAGTTTCAGATAACAGAGCGACCTTTCTTCCATATGTGCTTTGATACTTAAGTAAAGGAGGACAAATTAAGGGCAAAATACAAGCTTTCACTTTGAATTTCACCTCCCCTTCTCCATTTCTTTCACGTGCATTACCAGGTACAAAAAGCATACACAGCAAACCACCACCAAGCTTTCAATAGTCTGTTCACCAGGATGCAAGTGGGATTTCATTCGCGTTCAGTAGTGCTCTGAAGGAATCAGACTCAATTAAACCACTCATGCTTTTTAGAATTCTCTACACCTAACCTCTAGGAGAATTGTCACAGTGCAATCAGACCACATGCTTACCAAAAAGGTAGTCCAGAAACACGAATATGCCATGCTGCGTTTCTGAATTACTGCAAGCAGCTGAGCAAGCAATTTATTAGCTGAACAGGAAGCTAGGCATGCTTGAAAATACAATTACTCCAATGTTAATGTGTCACTGTCACTGATCTGGACTTTAGAGTTGCCTTCACAAAGGGAAAGTGACCAAGAGTGATAACTATGAAATACAACGGGTGGGAAACTGTCATGTAACTTGCCAGAGGTAGGGGGTGTCTTTGCTTTAATTGCTGCTTGTATGTTTTTATAACAGTTTTTTCCATCTTATCAAAACACCAAGTAAAGCCCTACTATGCACAAAATTCTTTGATGTTTTGGATTCTCCCCTGCAAAATTTCCCTCTCCCAAGCATCTGTACACATCAGAGGCAGCTATAGATATTCCAAAGCATGGTTTTAATAAACTGAGATACATATCAAGGACCTGGTTTAAAAGTATTTTAAGATTTAATGCTTCTGCCTCCTTGTGGCAGAAGCTGGCATGAGCCTCCCTCCAGAGCTGGTTCAGCTGCAAATGCATCCGTCAGCTCTGAAACACACAGAAACGTTGGCTCTCCTATAAAATCATCAAAAAGCAGATTACAGTTAAAATTTTAACTGAGCGAGAAACCACAAGAAGTTGCAGGACAAAAAGAAACATGAAAAAATTTACTGGAAAGCTTGTGGTGTTCCCGCCTCTTCCTGAGTTAATGGCTATTTAGCAAATCTCTGCAGGCACCAGCTCGGGGGAAAGCAAAGCTGAGCAGGGTCCTGGTACCCATCTAGAGGCCTTAGCAAGCTGAGCCAACAGGAGTTGGTGGCTTTGATGTGGAAAGCAATAAGTTGCTTGAGACTTGGTCTGTGCAATGCTTACTTGTCTTTTTGGTACACTGACACAAATATAATATGCCATGGTGATGGATTATTGTCCCACTGCAGCAGAAGCTGGAAAAGCTGACCTGCCCTACATGTGAAAAATATTCTCTATAACTGAGAATAGCCTTCACCTTTAGATCACAATAACACACGTTTAAGTAACAATAGAACAGCTGTAACAATTCAGAGTAAATGTCCAAGTGGGTCCTGTACTCCTCCAGTCCTCAGATTAGCAAATGCTCCAGGAAAAGAAGATACAGAACAAGATTCAAGCATGGAGCTGTACTACTCCAGAGGGAGCAATCCTGTCTTTTGAGCCCTACTAAAGTGACAGCACTCAGAGCCAAGGGTTAGATATGCATCATTATGCTGAACACACCTCAGTAGACTTTTTTTCCTGAGTTAGTGAGCTTTTCAGTTTGTTTTAAGCACCCTCAGTGAAGGACTTCAGTCAGACTTTTCATGTTGGAACCCAAGTATGTTGCAGGATCCATGCCACTTTTACCTAAGAGTTTGCCAAATCCTTGATAGAGTTCCGGCAGATTTCCTTCCTCATAGCATTTCCAAATCACAGAAGAGTTTTTAATCAGCACCCTTGCTGGTTGCAAGTTCAATATATATAATATATATCAGTAAATGTAGATATCTATATAATATGTAAAAATATATATAAGACCCAAGCATCTCTTTGGGAAACTGGCATCATTTTCCACAACTCCGAGTGACAAGGTATGAGCCAGAGTTGAAAGTTTGGTGCTTTGAGTTTAGTTTACTTGTGGCTCTTCAACAAGCCCATTCAATAGTGATCGTTTTGTTGTATTCAGGGACTAAAATGGAGTAGATCTTGAGAAAGATCATATTAAGGGCAATTTGGGAGAAAGATTTAAATACTCAAAATTGATGCTGCAGATGCTTCTATACTGTAACGGGGCAAAGTACACAAGGAGTTAAAAAAATACTACGGACCAGATTCCTAAATGAAAGCTTTCTCACTGAAGACAAAAAATAATCACCGCAACCTTAAACATGAGGAATTCTGAAACTGTTCTGGCATAAGAGTAAGCCACTTAATGGTGACATGAGAACACGCTAGTTCATGGACACTTCCCATATCAGTCAAAACACACGGCCTTTTATGATTTTTTTTCTCATACTTCTTAAAACAGATATAGCAACAGTTTTACAACAATTGTTCTAGGGAGGATTTCATATTAATGTTTGTACCGCAAAGACTGGTACAGCCACTATTGCTTAGTAACTATAAAACTTCTCATATACTACATTTGGGAAATAACATCCTAGAAGAAACGAGATTAAGGAGAAGCTAGAAGACTTGACAAAAAAAAAAAAAAAAAAGAAGAAGAAAAAAAAAAAGGCGCCAAAGCTTAAGATAAAAGAAGTTTCTACTTCACCATGCAATTTAGTTAGTTAAATAACAGACTGAAATGAAAGGATACCAGACTACTGCCCTAAGATAAAAGTCTTACGTCTGATGACTAGAACTGAAAACAAGTAGCCAAAGGACATGGAAATCAGAACATAATCCTATTTTCACTTAGTTTTCCTTAGTTACTTTTCAAAATACGTGTTAGCACAACACTCCTAGATAAAAATCAACACATAGTCATGTGAACAAACAGATGACAGTAGCTCAGATAATGCTTCACAACCTGAATTTTGTCAATATGCAGTTATTTGATACGTGCTGTGTCTTATTGCCCCAGAGAACACAAGTGATGGAAGCTCAGGCATAATATATTTATTTTACTAAACTCTAAATTGACCATAGGATTCATCCTTCCTCTTACAGAATGCAGGATGTCATTAACAACTCCTGCAATGTCCTCCTCCGGACAATTCATGCTCTTAATTTTTACTATCAGATACCTGTAGTATACTTCACTCAGTAAGACAGAAACTCCTCCTTCAGAAGTTCACAGTGTAGCATGGAGAGATGTTCTACATTCTTTGAGGGAGATATTTCATTGTGGTTTTATTTTCCAAAGGAATCCAAACAGAGCTTGCTGGCCTGCTACATATACTGTCCTACTACAAGGACTAAGTATTCTACAGTTTTCTCCTTGTATGGTCTATTTTCAGTTCAATACAGCTAGATTTCCACTGAGACCATAACATCATCTGTTTATACATTCTGTCAAGTGTTCCCAAGACCTACTTCAATTGTTTTTCTAAGTGTAGGGCCTCTGCTGTAGGTCCTCAAATAAAATGCGTGCAATATTGATCAAAGTCCTGCTTGCACTCCATGCAAGATTCGATAAATATATTCCTATCAGATGGGTACAAGCAGAGCTTGATCTTTAGCAGGATAAGCAAGCACTGTACAGTAGGAGACAATAGAGCTCAGTTGCTCTAAGTGGCTTAGAATTTTGTCTAGTCTTTGGAGGTCCATCTAAAAGCCACTAACAACAATTAACAACAATCTTCCCCCCACTCCTTACAGTCAGCCACGGTTATGAAGGGACACAGCACAATTTTGCTTACCACTTCCACTGCCCGCAAATGTAAACCATGGAAAGAAAGTTCATACACCTTAAATCTAAGGCTCATTAGCATACTGTGCCAGATTATCATCTCCCTCCACAAGTTTTTGATGGGTACGTCTGCAATCCTGAACAGTACTCTAGTTTTCCCTTCTTAATCTTGCAACTACGCAACCTACATTCACATTTTAACCTGTGCGTGAAGAGGGATTCAAATCAATCTCGTCCATTGAGGCACCGTCACTCATTCTTGGGAGTTTAGATGCTTTCCCCATTTGAGCACTATTCACACTTAATAGAAAAAGAAACCAACAAAACATCTCATTTTGCCAGAGTCACATTTTCCTTACAATTGTTGATCACAACTTTATGTTTCCATTGAAGCCTGTAGGATTTCTGCTTGCACTACTTCAGCCTTTTCGATAACTCCTTAGTGGCTTTTATTTTTGAAGCTTTAATTCAAGTTTGTACATCTATTCAAATTTTGCCCTGATACATTAGTCGTCTTGCACATCCACTACAGCTGAAGCAAGAAATACAGTGGATGTATGACAATATGTAAGTCAAATTTATACAGAATTGTTTTTTCCAGTTCTTTGCCTATATTATCCCTATTTCAATTTCTCTCTTAGAAAACTGGAATATTTCATTCAGAATGGAATTAAGATCCTGGCCTCCCACATCAGTGGACTTTGAGGTATTACTGCGAGTTACTCATAGGCCCTTGGCATTTTAAGAATCCCATCCCCCAAATGCGTGAAACATCGGTGCTTTTTAAAATAATACCAGTCAAAGGTGATAGCCCACTTCACAGCTAGGGTGATGGTCACCCTACAAAAGGTTCTCAGACAGTGGCAGAACTACAGAGTAATAAAGATATTCATCACGGACCTTGAAAACAGAACTTTTAGATAGGGTACCAAACTATGAATAAGAGCAAGTAATGCAAGCTTTGGTGACTTTGGGGAAGTTAAGTAACTTCTACTAGGAAGACATCATGAAATTCTCAAAGAATTTCCCTCTAAGTCTAAAAGCTGGTCATCAGAATGAAACAGGATCTCTAAACACGCTGGGAGAACCAGCATCCTGAACCTTACCTTGATTTAAATCACCAATATAAAAGTCTCATTTTCTTTCTAGCACTATATTCTTGCCTTTCAGGTAACTGCCACCAGTGCTTAGCACTAACAAGTAACTGAGTCACTGTTAATACAGAACAGGGGGGAAAAAGCCTTTCATTTCCTGATTACAGGTTGATTTCAAATATCAACACAGCTTGATGGAATGAAAATGGAGCACTCACACAATTAAGATCTTAACTCAGTAGGCAACTAATCTGTGCCTTGAAACATAAGGACTAACAAGCATCTTGATATAACTGAATTTTATCAGTATTCAGTGACTATTCAAGCCTATACGAAACCAAGCAGTAGACAGTAGAGCTCACAAGCTGTTGAAGCAAAACATAAATACCGAGATCTCTAGTTAACAAAAGCTTCTTAGCCAAGACCAGCTCCAAGATTAGACAAAGGGACCCTTTCTAGAGTCCACACTCAGAAAACCTGGGACAAACAAACTGACTGAAGACAGAGAATATCTGTTTCTCTGACTTTGAGTTAAACTGAATTGTATCCTTTGAGGAACTGGTCCATATGTTCAAGAGGTATTTTCCATCTCCAGCTTTTATGATTCATACATAGATTGCAATTTCATTGCTACGGGGTAAATACATTTTAAATTAGACTATATAAAGAAGCTCTAAAGTTGCCATGACAGTTGCAGCAAAACGCCTTGTCATTTCTCATTACAAAGAATAACCTATCTTTATAACCAAATTAGCTTTTTCAGCTATTCCCCCAAATGTAGCCTGCAGATTTATTTTTGTTGATCCACCAATTGTTTCTTTCAGATTTGCATGGTTAATTATCAAACAGAATGATCATCACTTAGATTATTAAAACAATCCATCAACCAGCTTTGTTCTCTTCCATGTGAAAGATAGGAAAGGGGAAAGGCTCTTAAAGAAGTTTTCACCTGTACCTTGTTTAGAAAGGCAGAGAAACAGTTCTATGCCACCAGCCCTGATTTGACCGTCTTCCCTAGACATGTCCCCAGACCCAGATCTGCCCCTGGACATAGCTCAATGCCAGCTGTTTCTCCTCCAAAGGTTAGCCCTCCCCGTCAGCTAATGTTTGCTCTGGAAAACCATCAATCCCTTTGTTAGTGCAGCTAATGGTGGATCCAGACATGTCTCTTGGTTGCATTTCCTTTCCAGGTGTAAGGCTTCAGGAGCATGAAAGAGGAGAGGCACAAAGAGCAAAGTCCATCTGTTACTTTTAAATACTAGAACAAGGGGGCAAAAGGCCCCTAAAAATAACTTAAACCCTTCTGCTCCCACGTATCTTGCAATCTTTAAAAACATTGGAACACTGAGGAAAGTGGGGGGGATACAGTAGTATGCGTGTAGCCTCCAATTATCATACTAATTATCTTCTGCGTCAAATTGATTGCATTAACCAGAAAGCAGAATTTTTTAAAAAATTCCTATGAACCGTGCATTCCAAGAACAATTAAATCTAAAGCAAGAAGAATCATGACGAATTGCTGACAAGTGCTAAAACATCATCTGTTGGCAGCTTCTTTTTCTTTTAAGATATCATAGCAAAGTCAAAACAAAGACGTCTACAATAGAAGATATCAAATGACACATTTAATAGAACATGAGGCAAGATATTTGTGTGCAACACGCTTCGTCAATCTTTGCTATTAGTCAACACATCAGGGATACCACAGAAAACATAATGAAAAGACCCTATTGTAAGATTAGGTGCCACTTCAAACAATATTATCTGAAGTTTATCTGACAAGATCTGAACCTTGGGAAGAGTCAAGAATAATGTTGCTAGACACAGCAAGGAGGTAGTTTCCTTAAAAGACTCACAGATTTAAAGAGTTCTGAATTCAATCAATCCACTACAGAATTTTGTTAGAATTCAACTGTGTGGCTGTGTGAACAACAAAACTAATTAAGCCTGATAGTGAATGTACACACATCTTGCAGCTGATTGACTTTAACTGAATTATTCCTTGAGCTCTGGGGTAAGCTCATCCCTTAACCAGAAAATCTGCACAGGAGAGAAAGTTTAGCCTCATTCTTGAAGAAACACAGACACCAACAATTGAGTCTTTTGCCCCAGTGTTAGGAAATCCATACCATGGGCCAACAAAGGAGAGCTAATTATGGGCATCAAGACTGGAGGCAGACTGGGCTGCAGTGATCATATGTTGCTGGAGTTTGCAGTCCTGAGAGATATGGGTCAGGTAAAGAGTAAAGTTAGGCCCCTGAACTTCAGGAAAGCAAACTTCCAGCTCTTCAAAAAGATAATCAAAAGGAACCCCTGGGAGACTGCCCTCAGGGGCAGGGGAGTAGGACAGAGCTGGTAGATCTTTAAGGAAGTCTTCCATAGAGTACTAGAGCTAGCAATCCTCGAGAGAAAGAAATTGGTCAAGGAAGGCAAGAGACTGATATGGCTGTGTAGGGAACTGCTGACCAGACTAAAGGGAAATAAGTAAATCCACAGTGGAAACAAGGACAGGTAAACTGGGAAGAGTACAGAGATGACGTTCAGTTGTATAGGGATGTGGTGAGGAAGACCAAGGTGAAGCTGGAACTGAACCTGGCAAGGGATGCAAAGAATAACAAGGGCTTCTACAGGGCTGTTAACCAGAAAAGACAGGTCAAAGAAGGTGTATTCCCCTCAATGAACAATGCTGGTAAACGGGTAATAACAGATGAAGAGAAGATTGAAGTACTCAACAACTTTTTTGCCTCTGTCTTCAATGGCAACTTCTCTTCCTATGCCTCTCAAGTGGATGGAGAGCACATTGGGGACCGCATATCCTACTGCATGTAAAGAACAGGTTTATGACCACCTGAGGAACCTGAATGTAAATAAGTCTATGGGGCCCAATGAAATGCATCCCAAAGTCCTGAGGGAACTGGCTGATTGCAAAGCCACTCTCCATGATATCTGAAAAGTCATGACAGTCAGGTGAAGTCCCAGGTGACTGGAAAAAGGGAAACATTGACCCATCTATAAAAAGGGTAGAAAGGAGGACCCTGGGACCCATGCCAGCCTCACCTCCGTGCCTGGCAAGATCATGGAACAGATCCTCCTAGAAGCTATGCTAAGGCTCAGGGAGGACAAAGAGGTGATTCAGGAGAGCCAGCACGGCTTCACCAAGGGCAAGTCCTTCCTGATCAATCTAGTGGCCTTCTGTGATGGAGTGACTACATCAGTGGACAAAGGAAGAGCTACAGATGTCATCTGTGGTCCCCCACAACATTGATCTCTAAATTGGAGAGGGATTGATTCAATGGATAAGGAATTGGTTGGACTCTTGCATCCAGAAGGTAGTGGTCAATGGCTCAGAGTCCTAATGGACATCAATGACAAGTAGTGTCCCTCGGAGGTCCATTCTGGGACCAGTGTTATTTAACATCTCCATTAATGACATAGACAAAGGGTGCACCTTGACCAAATTTGCAGATGACACATCTGAAGAAGGGGTTGTTATCCAGAGGGACCAGGACAAGCTCAAGAAAGGGGCCCATGGGAATCTCACACAGTTTAACAAGACCAAGAGCAAGGTGCTGCACCTGGGTCAGTATCAAGACAGACTGGGAACGAACAGATTGAGAGCAGCCTGGCCCAGAAGGACTGGGGGGTGCTGGTGGATGAGAGGCTGGATATTATCTGGCAATGTGCACTTGCAGCCAAAGTGCACTTGATCCAATCCAATCCTGGGCTGCATCCAAAGCACCATGGCCAGCAGGACACGGGAGAAGATTCTGTCCCTCTTCTCTCGCCTGGTGAGACCCCACCTAGAACACGGCATCCAGCTGTGGGTTCCCCAGCACAGAAAGGACAGCAACCTGTTGGAGCACGTCCAGAGGAGGACCGCTGCCACGATTAGAGGGATGGAGCACCCCTCCTACGAGGAAGGACTGAGAAAATTGGGATTAATCAGCCTGGAAGAGAGAAGGTTTTGGGGTGACCAAATTGTGGCCTTCCAGTACCTGAACGGAGCCTATAAAAAGATGAGACTTTTTGCAAGGGCATGTAGTGATAGGACAAGGGGAAATGGGTTTGAAGTAAAAGAGAATAAGTTTAGATTAGCTATCAGGAAGAAATTCTTTATTGTGATGGTGGTGGGGCAACGGAAGAGGCTGTCCAAGGAAGCTGTGGATGTCCCATCCCTGAAAGTTTTCAAGGCCAGGTTGGATGGGGCTCTGAGCAACCTGGTCCAGTGAAAGGTGTTCCTGACCACAGAAGGGCTTGGAACTAGATGATCTTTAAGGTTCCTTCCAACCCAGGCCCTTCTATGATTTTCCTCCATGAACTGCCCGATGGCTGCTGAAGGGTGATCTCATGCTTTCCTTTGGTATGGCATTACCAACATCTCTCCTCTTACAATTGTACTCTTACAATTCCCATAAAAACATCACATCTCTGAAAGGTTCAACACACCTGCATCCTTCCTTTTCTTCACCAAATTCAGTCAAATACGGAGCAGTCAGCATTCACAGATAAAATACCAGTAAGCTTAACTTGCTAAGACAAACAGGCAAAAAAGACTTATGGAGGAATATTCCCGGGAGTTCTCAAATTGAGTCTGCAGTTTTGAAGTGAGGCTTCCAGAAGAGGTTGGGCATATTTCAGTGATGATACAGTATGTGGCACAGGGAGAATTTTGTCTTTATGGTTAAAAAATGTGTAGAACAATGTAGCTTTCAGTCTTTTTAAATCTTATTAAATTCTCCTTCTAGAAAAAAATAGTTCTGAGAGACAACATAAGTGCAGCTGACAGATAGCTTTTGGAAATGTTTTACATCTACAGAAGTCATTACAAATGCTGCTAGTTTCCCTCATGCCCAGCACACACATTTCTCTAGACAAACCTGAGCACACTGAGGAGACACTTAGCACAATACATACATTTGGTGTTTGTCATCAAAAGTAATTACACAACAATCGAAGGGAGTAAAAAGTTTACTGGCCTAGGAAAAAAAAACCCCAGCTGTTTAGAAACATCATTTTGAACAAAAGCTTTTTTTTCCCCCCTGCATGCTGATTTTTAAGATTAGCCAAGATATAGATGGAATCTTCTGAACTTTAACTTGAAAGTGCAACATGATACCAACAGTATCTGACTGAGTAAAGATAACTTTCCCTTCCTGAGAAAGAAAACCTGCTATATTCTCCCTCACACCTGTAGAAGAGAAAAACACAATACTGTGTCTAGGAAGAATCTTCCTATGTTTACATAACCATTACACCTAAAATTTAACATTTATACACCATAATCATGGGAAATTTAACATAATTATTCTACCAAGACAGGTATTGGGAGCTAATGCCCAAATCCCATGCTTGGTGAGGAATATGTATATCCAACCCACAGAGTAGCCTAGAAGTACCAGATACACAGATTGCAGAAGAGAGTTAGTCTGCATTTTGTAATTTACTCTGACCTATAAAACATAAGCCCTTGTTTTAAATATAAGTTTTGGGTTCTTTCTAAAGGTACCACCAGTCTTCATCCTGCTGTGTTAGTAGTTGTGTCAGACACAAAGCGTTTCTCCACAAGGAGTTAAGAGAAAGGGGTTGGACCTTATCAACGCCATTGCTTCCCTGCAGGCAGAGGCTCTCACCCTACTGGAGCTTACACAACAGCTTTATGTTCAGTTCAGTCAGCTGCCTGGTGATTATGCCCAGACAACAGGTAGCATACTTGGATGAGCAACCTTTGAATAACAGTGTACATACAGTGTAAATACATTTACATTTACTCATGTTCTGCCACTGACCATAAAAAAAAAAAAAATATCAGTTTCCTTTTTTAGTTCCCTTCTTATTTCATTTACAAAAGCCTTAACTTTTCAAAGCTAAGTTTATGTTGTGCTATGGTTGGCAACAGACACAACTGCTCCCAAGTCTCATTTGGCTGAGTTATCTTCACACAATAAAAATAGCTTACGCATCCTGGTGTACTGGTGCATTTAGCTGAGCAGCCAACTCCGTGTGCCCTGCTCTCCTGTTACTTGCAAAGCAGTCACCGAGATTAACAGGTCTGCTCTGCCCTTGCCCATGACCTTGGTGAAGTTGGGGTTGCCAGTGCAGATTCCTGAGGCTATACAAAACACATGCCAGGTTCTATCTTCCCTCATGCTGGCCTACCAAAAGCATCATGCCAGAAGCAGCAGCTCTCAGATTTTACTGAGGAAGCATCAAACTTCGGAAAGCAGAACCTTTAACACCAGGTTTCCAGTTGAACGTACCAAGCTGCAGCAGAAGAGATAGACAAGTGTATGAGAGGTGAGACACACAAGAAAAAAAAAAGAAGGGCTAATATTTTGTCTACTTCTAATAAAGACTGACCTAATACACGGGTCAATCTTTATCAGTTGTAGACAAAATCCCACAAGGCTCTCATGTGCATAACATGGTATATACAGTGGACATAATAAGAGCAGCAGACCTAGAGTGCTGATCACAGATTTTCAAATTTTCCAAACTTCCAGTGAACTCAAGGCATGATGTATAAAAGAATAATTATGCTTCTAAGTGTTTAACTAGTTAAATTTGCTCTTGTAAGGCACTGTCTCCATCTCAAATTGAAATTTAATGAGTGATCTAAGGTAAACCTAACAGAGGCTTGCTGAAATTCAGTGAGTCCATTTGACAACATGCCAAAAAAATTCAGTTTCTATCACTGCATGCTTGATTTTTCCATGTGCTTATCCAAATGTAACTAGGATCAAAATGCAGTGTTGCGAAACTATGATGGATGTATGGTGTAGAGGTATGCCTAGTTCTGAAAGGATATCTTATGGAAAGGAGGTATTTAGGGACTTTTCACTTCATTTATTGCAAAACTGGCAAATTTCCCGTATTAAGTCTAATTAAGCCCATTGAATTTTGCTAGGTTTTTTTGGTGAATACCAAGTGCCAGGAGGAAGGAACATATTTCTGTGGCTTGGGTTGTCTGGTTTGCCTTTGGAAAGTTGCTAGATCTCATCTGACCCTTAAAAATAAGGTTTAACCCTAGTAGCTGGACTAAGTCATTGTCATTTAGATGAGCACACTGGTGCAGCTCAAACCTAGCTCAACAGTGAAGGAATGTTGTTGCCACTTGACAGCTGTTCAGTGGCTTCTGGGAAAATTGTTGGTGTTCTCAGTAAGTTTTCTAGTGGACAGGCACATAACCTAAAGTTTACTGCCACAGTGAGCAGTGCTCAGCAGAAAAGCAAAGAGCTGAGTCATCAGGGAGACAGTGACTTTCTCAATACTGACTTTTTCCAAGTCAGACTTGAGGCACTGAAGGAAAACAAGTAAGATTCAAAGCAGCTGAATACTTTACTATTTATTACTCTTTATTTAGTATTTAGAATTACCTATCTTCCACCAGTTTAAAAGAAAACTCACTTCACAGGAATGGATCTTCTGAGCCATTGCTGCAATTACCTTCATGTTCAGGTAGCTTGCCAGACTCCATCAAGGAAGTGCACTACTACCCATCTCCCTGCTCTAAGTAGTCATGAATTCCACTTGGAGGTGTCCTAGGCTACAACAATCCCAACTGCTACCAGCAGCCATACCTGGTATGGCTTCCTAAAACTAAATAAATGCTCTACTCTCATGCTGCACAATTAATCACAAGGTTCATTTTGACCTTGTGCACTGTGAGAAAGCCTACTGAACTGACACCTGTCTAATTATCTTCTTACCAACACATTACTGCTCCAACACATATACAGGAAGAATACAAGGGCAAAAAACAAGGCAAGGGGAAAGCAGGGACACACACATAACAGGGAAAAAGCAAGAGAGAGAAATTACATGTACTGAAATCTCTGACCTGGAATTCAATGAAACAGCTAAAGTAAAGCTGGAATATCATCTTTTCTAGCTTCTGCCTTCCTGACTGGTATACTGGTATTTCCATCATCCCCATCACAAAGAAGCTGTATTATAAATTATCATACGGAGAGCTAAAAGATTTTGGCTGTTTGAAATATAGATACTACACTGAATGTTTATCAACATCCATTGCCTGTCTAGATTCCTCTAAGAAACTGCTAACATCTGTGTACTAAAATATAGTACTTATCCCTGTGTTTAAAGAGCAGGATATTGAAGAAAAAGCACATTCTGACCTTAAGGCACTGATGCCAAGTTCAGCAACGGACAAAGCTCTGACTACCAGCAAGAAAGCAATGAGCTTGTTTTGCCGCTACCAGAAAGTCAGAGCAATAACTCTGTAACAAAGCAGCAGCAGAGCCAGACAGAGGAACATTATGGAATCACAGCTGAGAGCCCTCCTGTCCTGTGGCCCATTGGACATAGTTTCGCTTTCTGCATTTTTTACTTCATTAGCTCATAAACTAATGCCTCACTAATAGATATGAGGAGGAGAAAGATGCTGAAGTGTTCTATATTATTTTTAATGGCATTTAATACACGTCAATTATTCTGCAGGCTCATTTAGCACCTAATACGGAAGGGGCATTCGTATATTTCTAGAAAGTAATATAATCTAAGCATTTCTAAAGATAGTCTTGCTAACAACCTTTGTGCAAGAGACCTGGAATATTGCCACTAAGATGCCAGCCAACAGTGGAGACCAAATGAATTGTCAGATTTCACCAGCTCCCTAGTGTGCTCATGAGCAAGAAAAGTCAGCCTATCACTATCTTCTACCTGCATACAAGGTGGATTTATTTGTGAGATCTGACTAGGTGCTACTGACTTCTTGCCTCTCATTAACAGTTAGGACATAACAAATTAGAAGGATTGTTGTCCCATTACTCTTCCTTTTAGGACACTTTATCTATGGTTTCTTTCAGTGCCTCTACCTTAAGCTGGCATCTGAAAGACCTGGTTTCTTCTCTTTTTTCCCAGGAAAAAAGAGGAGTTTTTTCTTAATTTTCTTCATTTTTACTAGCACACAGTTCTCAAGTCATTACCAGTAATGAGTGAATTGTTAATTATAAAACTGCTTCCAGGGACAGCCGAGCTGCAAAGCTGAGTGCCTTGTGTCCCAGCCTGCCTGTGTACCTATGATTCCTCACGTCAGACAGGCTGTCCTACACAAGGATTTGCTACCACTATAAGAAGCTCTGCCTTGGCTGTCATCTCGTTCAGCAGAAGCAGCATTGTGTTAGAAATAGCTATATCATCATCCCTGATAAGGTGCCACTTCCTCATTCATTTTCATCAGTGCTAAGAGCCAGTTGCACTTCAGGAAGCACACACAGCGTTCAGAGTAGCACAGAAGGACTAAGTTCAGAGCTTCTCACAAAATTGCTGCAGACTTCTCCACACATCAAGCAATGCTACTAGCCAAGAACATAGTCTAGGCAATTTTGGCTCATTAGCATCTGTATCTCCTCCTTGATTCCATCTCTCAAGCCAGTTTAGTACATCTGGAGGCAGTAAGATCCCACACAGCTCCATGGATGCCAGTTCAGAAGCTGAGATTTGGTTTGGCTTTCCTGCCCAACCCCCAAATCTCTTAATTCAATTGACTAATCCCTTGAATTTAAAAAAAAAAAAAAATCCACCTTTTAGACTACTGGCTTCTTATTCTGACATCGAGAAAGAGGAATGCTTGAAGAAACCTAGCTTGAACCAGGTAGTAATGCCTCTTTCCCAGGGCAGTCAGAAGGAACGTCTAAATCAAGTTCCAAATATGCCTCCCCTTCAACAAGACATTTTCCCAGGCTCAAGGAGCAGTGGGAATAAAAAAAAACTAAACAACACTATTCTCTGAACAGCTTCATATTAAAAAAAACCTGAGCATACAAATTCCATGTGTCCATGAGAGCGATGAGTTGATAGAAACTTATTAAAAACCTTCCCCAGATAGCATATTTGAGATAGATAAACATGCTTCAGTTTATCCAATACAAAATATAAGCATGTCTGGGTAGCACAAAGCAAAACAAGTCAGGGAAAAACGTTTTCTTTTCTGTGACTCATTGACCCCACCCTTTCAAATCTCTCACCCAATGGACCTTCCAACTTCACCTAGATAGAGGAAATGAAAAAAGAAAAACTTAGGGGAAAGAAGGAAGAAATCAATTTAACTTTTAACATTTCTTTGATGCATCAAAGGTCTCAGCTATGTAGTTCTATTAGGTTTGTGTGTGGATTCTTGTAAGATGCATGTGGAAAGGCCTTCACTGAGTTCACTGCATGAGACTGAAGAAAATGCAGACTATGAATTTCAAACTTTAATCTTTTTCTTTCCTGGAAAGCCATCTTAAATAAAAAAAAAAACAAAAACAAAACAAACTTAAATAAACTATATATAGATGCTGGCAAGTTGCAAGGCTGAATACAAATCTCTGATCCAATACAAATATTTTGCCACTCAGCTCATGAGAGCGCACAGCAGTATTCCAGTCCCCCAAACGGAACCGCAGCAAGCCTATACATCCTCACAGTTGGTACTGGCATTTATAATATCCACGAGGCAAGTTTATAAGATTATTAAACCCAAAACACAGAAGACAAAAGCTTACAATAAACAAGGATGAAAAAGAAAATATTAGAGTGGAAATGACAAAGGAAAACGAGAGTCAAACGTAAGGGGTACAATATATGTGGAGGGAAATTACCACGGGCATGCTTTAATACATTAGAACAATTTTTTTCCTGCAGATGTTGGATAGTCTAGACATACTTTCAAGCAACATTCCTGGTAGTTAATCCCTCAACTCTGCTAGTGGTTTGACAGGGTTGTAACACTACAAACAATCTTTATTATGCACTTATGTTTCCCTCCCTTCTCAAAAAGGAAATCAAGTGTGTAGAGCATAAGGTGCACTTCATATGATTTGTTAGGATGATCTCCTCCTGACTTAGGAATTCGTCTCCCATTAACAGACAACTGCAGACACACACAGGAAGACGGGAACAGTGCTCGTATATATTAGTGATACTCCATGAACTTTTTCTTGCTCACTGTCTAATGCCCTAGGATGGAGCAAGCAATAACCACTGCAAAAGAGTTAACCTTTTGTCTACACATTCTTCATTTTTACCCCCAACAGTAAAAATTCAATATTGAAAAAGTGAAAGACAGAAAACATGGAAAACTTTGAAAGCAAAAAACCATATTTTCATATGAAGAGAAAGCACAAAACTCTCTCAATACTTTGCAAAAATGGAACTATTTAGACTGGAAGGATAGTGAAAAAGGTAGCTAACAGCCCATGAAGCATTTAGCTACTTCTTTTCCCATCCTAATCTGAATACAAATTGAATTAGTGGTTTCTTTTACTTCAGTTTTTGAGGCCAAATCACAACTTAGTGGAATTTTCCTCTCTTAGTGTACACATGTCCTTCAAAAGGAAAATCCAGCCTGTCAGATCAAGGGTTTGTTCACCAGGATAATTTAAATTTTTCATAGTGTCAAAGGGAGTGGTGGTTTTGGTTTTTGTGAGTTGCTGGGGTTTTGGTGTTAGTTTTATTTTAAAGTGTACGTAGAAAGAGGTAGGAAAAAATAAAAGTAGAGGCTGGAAGAAAGCAATGTCAATACAATCATTACTGAAAAGACACCTGAAGGGTTTTTAAAGACAAAGTTGCTTTAGCTGAAATACAGTGTTCTTTAATAACAAAAGCAAGCCATATCCTTGTCTATAGTCAGAAAAGTCTTTTGGTTTTGCTAAAGTTACAGAAACCCTGAATATCATTCAGATTCTTATAAAGAATCATTAACAATAATATTGTTTCCTGGCTATCACTGAAGAGCTTTCTGGCTTCAGTTTCAATCTACAACAAGTTTTCCTGGAAGTTTTCACCACTGTAACCACTTCATAAAAAAACCCCTGTGGCAGTGGGGGGGAAGGCTGGCATAGGAGAACACGACTTCATGTGTTGCCAAAGGGCATCAAACACACACAGTTCTAGCTTAAGTGACAAGATGCAAAAGAGGATAGGGGGATCCAGCCACAATAACCACTCCTGACAAACCAGAGAGGCACCACTGCATTCGAGGAGGCACAGCTGTACAAGCTCCTCCACGAGCAGCAGCTGCATCCAAGAGTTTGCCACAGGATATCGTGCAACAACCTCAGAGACCAGAGTGACCTAGTTGGGCTAGGGCAGGTAGGTAACACTCTCAGATCCCCTCACAGATTCATTTTAAAAGGAAGCATGCGTCAACCTGAGCTTCATATCCTTTTTGACAAGGGCATATTACCTGATGGGGCTGTGAACTGGACCATCTGCTGTAGGAAGGAGCACCAGAAGTCTTGTTGGCTGTAGGTCTCTGCAAAATAAAAGAAGGACATGTCAAATATTCACCAACATGTCCGCCATATACACAAGCAACTTCGTTAATCTCAACAATATAAATACCTATAGTAAAAAAAAAAAAAAAAAAAAGCCTCCAGAAACCACAAATATGAGACAGTAGCACTAAAATCACATAGATGAAAGCTTGCTGAATTTGCAACCAATGCTCTGTTCAGCCTTGAACCTCAGAATCAGAATATTCACTTCAATTTGTATATGTCCCCTAGACTGCATATTTAAATGCTAAACCCCAACCTAAACTGAGGCTACAAAGCACTACCCATCAGGCAGATAATTTACTCAGATTAAGCAAACATGCTCCAAAGGAAGAGCAACCAACATCATCTCTCTGGCCTTGTGCGAAGCCTTTGACACTGTCCCACACAAGACCCTTGTCTCTAAAATGGTGAGACATGGATTTGACAAACAGATCACCCAGAGGATAAAGAACTGGCAACAAGGTCACACTCAGAGTTGTGGTCAATGGCTCAGTGTTCAAGTGGAGATCAGTGACACACGGTGTTTCTCATGGGTTGGAAGGATTGAAGGGAGGGTGTCAAGACAAAAGAAAGAAAAATTGTTCTGTCAGAATCACTTCCCCTTACCTAAGTTTCATTTTTGGGTATTTTTGGAATACATAATGGATTATTTATATACCAGCTTTTCTTTTTAAGAAAAAACAGCCTTTATGATTTATCCGTATATTTCTTTCACTCATTTTGCTACTTTTTTTCCCAAAGCACTAAGAAAAAAAGGCCAAACCATGTACTTTCACATCCATAGCATATTTCCATATCATGTGTGTCACATACAGACTTTACAGTCAAACTGCCTTTGATACTGCAGAAGAATCAATGCAATATGGCATCTAATAAAACTCCATCAATTATTTTATTACACGTTATCTCTGGTTTTAAAATTATTTTATACCATCAAGTTCAACACTATTTACTCCCCATTTAGGCTAGAGCCTGGCATAAAACAAGACCTTCATATCCACCTCTTACTCATGTCCATTTGGTGCTTTAAAAAAAAAAAACACAAACAAAAAAACCCCCAAACAAAACAAAACAAAAAACAACCAACCAAAAAAAAAACCAACAAATCCACTGGACACCACAGCCAATAACCAAGTTTCTTGCAGGCATATCACTACTATACTGTGTAAGCTCATATATTACAAAATCTACACGACAACAAGGCTACTTGTATCAGGAAGACCAGGTAGGTTTAAGCTTCTTTTGCATGAGATCTGAATTCAAGCAGGCTTTCCAGACATGAGATACTAATTTCTCAGTACATTGTGTCACCAGCAGGATGCTAATAAGGGGGACAGATTCATATTTGAACCATATGGACATAAATTACTAAAAAAATGCAATTACGACAATCCATGTGAGATTTATACCACAATGTAGTACATCCTTTGTAAGTATGAAAATAAATAGCTTATGGCTTTTAACACCCAAAGATATAGTACATTTCTATGCCAATTATAACCACCAGGGCTTATACATCATTACATATTCTAAAGCTGGCATGTCATTCCCACTAATGAGAAACAGCCACTGCTGGAATTGTATCCGTGTGTTAGTCTATCAAAAAGCAGTTATTTTACAAACTTAATTATTAGCATTACTGTATAGTGTATTTATCTTCTCCTAGACACCCTTAAAAGGACAGGCATTTTTAATATACAGATACACCATGTAACAGAGTAACACTCTCTTTCGATAGAAACTTCAGAAAAGACAAAGTGCACACAATGCTGGATTCAGCTTCGTGAAAAACTATCTCCATCTGCTTCAGAAGAAGGACTGGCCAATCTCTGAACAACAAGTTGAATAATGAGATAGCTGGAGTTTTTTCTAGAAGCATCTGGAATTTGTTTGCCAGCAAGATGCCTTTCTACAAGTACCACACACCTTTCTTAATTAATATTTATGTAAGGTATGTCTGCCTTTAGCATCATCCTATAAAACTGCATCTTCCTCCTGTCTAAACTCATAAATACCAGTCTTGGGTTTCATTACTTACTCCAATACCTTTAGTAGGTACATTTCCTACACAGCAATCACTCTTTTGAACTTTTCTGTCTCAGTTTCAAGGCCATCTGAAAGATAAATATCCCACAGAGAAACAGTACTGCAATATTACAGAGAAACAGGCAAGTCTTTTCCAGGACAAACACCACCAAAGACAAAGGCAGAAGATTATTTTTTATTTCTTTTAAACTTTACAAACAAGAAAAGACTAGAGCTTCAGAAGTATTTATAAGCTGACCTCCATCTTCCAATATGACTAAGAAGGCACTTAAAAAAAAAAATGCAAATAGTAGTATAAAAGATCTAAGATCAACTTGTATTTCCCCTATCCTTCCAGGCTTTTCTTTTTCCTTCTCCATCCACAGACCAAGAAGTAGGCTCACATGCATGTTCCAAGGCAACCAGACTACTGGGTTATAGAGCAAAGGCTTGCACTGCTCACACACAGAAGCTTCTGTGTCAGACATTCAGAGTAGGTTCTGAAATAACTGGAAAATACTTTATCCAAGCTTCTGTCCAGGTTCTAAAGGGCAACAGAAAAAAAACTTGAAGGCCAGACCACAACCCCTGCTCATCTCAATGGTTAAAATATTTGAGGCAAGTGACTTAAAAAGTTATGCACAAGCAAACTCAAAATGCACACACTCTCACCCCTATTTTGCTGCAATCAGTAGAAATTAGACAACCACCTACCTCTAGAAATACAACTCTTCACACCTAGCAGCAAAGGTCATAAGCCAGACCGCATTCTCTGCTGGATAAGTAGCTTTTGCATACAGCTTGCACCTCGAAGACCTGAAGGTGTTGCATCTTCACAAGCTATTTTACCAGGCAGAATACAGGCTGCATTCAGCCCTTTAAGCCACATTCCTTTCTTCAGTTAAAATCACCTCCCACATCACTCCTCCTTTTGTGAAAGAAAGAGCACAAACACAGAACATTTAAGAACCCTCCCTCTGGCACAATTAGCACAAGCTCTGGACATAAACTTCCTCCCTGATCTTGCAGAACTCCCTAACAGCATCATTGAAACTACCTAAACCAAACAGCTATCAACACCTCCAAAACCTCTAGTAAGTTCCTCTCTTAGCTAACTTTATATCCATTCTGCTTTCCCATCTGACTTCTGCTCCTTAAGCTGCCTCTCAGCCATATGCAGATACAAAAACCCCACCCCAACTATTAAAAACTAATTAAGACTGACTGCTCTAATTACCTGCTTGTCCAAGCTGTTCCTTATGTCCTTGACCCTTCCCTCCCTCCCCCCACCTGCAAAGAGAGGTCAAACTCACTGAGCTGCAGGTGACCACCAGTTATTTCAAAAGACCACGAAGTTCTGCTGAAAACTTTAGAAAGGTTTAAGAATCATAGCAGACCGTACTTCTAAAGGCAATAAAACTGGCAACTGGATGTGTGAGCTTTGTATCTGAGATGGAAGTTATGGAAAAAATGGAGAAGGAAGCTAGTGGTCTGCACACTGCTGCCCAGGCAGCAGTCGGTATGAGAGGAGAAAATCTCATGTAGATTCAGGTGCAATGCTTCAAGCACACAGCCAGAGCCGAGCCTGAATGTGAGGAATGCTGATGAAACATCAGACTGCCTCCAAATCCCAGTGAGACCAGGAAAAAAAAGTACTTCTCATAGCAGTAAAGTGGTACAGATAAAAGAAGAGCAAATGATGCAGTATTATGTGCAAAGATGCTTTTTTTATATGCAGCTTACAGGAAAACTGTTTTCTCAGAAGATTCCTACTACTGAACACAGTAGATAACATAGCAAGAAGCCAGGAAAAAAAAACTTCTAGAAGTATACATAGAAATCAATACAATGGAGTATGGCTCAACAGGAGAGTTCATGGAAATATGTGTTACTATTTCATTCTTGGGATAAGGCTACCAGTGACTGTATGCAATACAAGCCAAGAACATACACAGCCCCTAAATAATTCTTCAGTCAGTCAAGGAGAGCTTCAAGACAAGGCCACATTCCAAATTTATGAAAGAAAAGCAGAGCGCAGGGTTACACGTGTCATTACTTTGACAATACTTCTAAAAGCAAAAAAAAGATATATATCTGATAACAAAGCCAAAGTTTATAACTTGTTCTACACCTAAATAAACTTACGAAGTCTTCTGATGGGCATGGCATTTCACCCCATTAGTCTGGAAAAGTATCTTGAGATGGGATGATTTACTGTCTGGAAGTACCTGTCTCTTTCCATCCACTCACTGGAGAGAAAGGCTAAGCAGGCAGTTTAATTGAGACATCTACCTGGGGATGGCTAATGTTAGGTGAAATTAAATCTACCCACAGTCCCTGTTCTCCTTGCTACCAAGGGACCTAAGCAATTTGTCCTCTTCTACGTTTCAAAGGGTTATTATGGCAGCAAATTTCTTATGCAATCGGGGTACTTGTGAACCGCCTTGTGAACTCCCACAACCTGTGCTAATCTTTAAAATGCAGCTCATTGGTAAAGATATGAAGTGCTGTTTTGACTTGCAGGACTTAGAATTTTTTGGCTGGGCAAGAAGGGGAGAAAAAAATTTTCTTTATAAATAGAGAAAATAAAATTTGAAAAGAAATGGAACTTATACTAAACACTTAGTCATATCAAAACCATTTTTCTTCAAAGAAAAACTACTTAGACTTACACCTGTACTACTCTGAGAATACAGTTATAGTTACATGAAACACCTGATATACTACCAATTCCTGAGCTCTTTGGTTTTCTGGCCTAAACCCTTGCTGGCATTCAGCTGGTCTCTAGCTCCTCAGGTTTATAAGAGGCACTGCTTGTTTAAAAAATATAGTCCAGTTGTTTATGTAAAGGTGGATATGAAATTGAGGATATATTTGCACTGTCCAATATCTAGATTTCTTCTTTTCTAGTATTTGCCATGGAATTTCCCTGATTTTCTCTTAAATTAAAAAAATAATTTCCTGAACAAAGTAATAGAGACAGCTGACAACTCTGTAAGATGTTAAGGCACTGAAGTTCTTGCTCTGAATTTTGCTTTCTTTTTTTTATTGAGTTTTTTATATCCGTGGCTTTTGCAAAGAGGAACCAGCAAAGGTATGTTAAAAAGAAACAATATTCAGTGGATGCTTCTTGTGGGACACAGGCCTTTGGGTTTACTTCTGTATTTTTTTCACAGCAGGACTTTATGAAGAGAAACACAAGTGAAAAATAAAGTTTTGACTTCTCATACTATAAAGGGCTATAATGTCCTTTATGACTCTCCAGGAACGAATAATGGGCGAAGTCCTTTTGACATTAACCACAGCAGACTGGAGCAGTGGGAGCTGGTTTTTGAAGTATTGAGTTTTATTTCTTTTTACTTATTGAGCTTATCCCACAACAATGCAGTACAGAAAATGACAAGTTATTAATTTCTATGTACAAGGTAAATAGAAATGATGACAACTTATCTGATACTATCTGATCAAAAACGGCGCTTAGAGGAATTATAGAGTCTGAAATTTGGACCAGTGATCTCTCATGAAACAACACAGACTTCAGGCCTACATGTCAATCCATACCTGCCTCTAGTCTGGCTCCAGACACCCTTAAGCCATGCTGATTCTCTGTGTGAGGTAAGACCTCACACACTTGATAATACTAAATCCTTTACAGTCCCTGCCTTACAAACATCATCTCAAGGGATCTGAGAAGTCAGCTCAGTGGAAAGGGCATCTCTGTGCTTCCAATCTGGTATCAGACCTGGCTGCACGGGGAGACAAACCCCAGTAAAGCCTGTTCATTACAAATGTGCTGTTCACCCATGAAGCCATTTTCACTTCGCTGCCATAAATATACACAATTTTTTGCTCGCTTCAAAACCTCATCCCGTTCTTCAACAATTCTAATACTATGCTGGAAATTCATACCTAGCACTCTGGACATAAGACAAAACAAATTCCAAGTACTTTAAACATCCATGGTTTCTTCAAAACCATACAAGTTAAAAATCCTGCAAAACTTCCTGGAAAACTGCCTGCTTTTTAGTGATGCTACCTCTACAAAATTGCAGAGAGGTGGATTTTTTTGTTTGTTTGTTTTTTGTTTTTTTGGTTTTTTGTTGGTTTTTTTTGGTTTTTTTTTGTTAGAAAAAAGAAAGACAGGAAAGGTTAGATAATCAGATTAATAACAGGAATGTCATTTCATTACAGCTATGCAGCAGTTTTGACCACTCAACGGTGAACATTGCTGATCATGGGGTTAGGACACGAAGTGAAGCGCAGTGTTGCTGACAGCAGTGGAAGGATGGTGCATGACATGACAATATGGTCTTCTCCTTCATGCAAAGGATGCACGATGCATCCTTCAGTTTGCTTGGCAGCTGAAGGAATAGCATATGTCAGAGTGACATCATTGGTTTCCAGTGATGAGATGATGTAGGGGAATCACCAAGTATGTCGCTCCATAAAAGTGTAAAATCAGGAAGAAAACATTAAGCAAGCAGCTGATCTGGATAGAATGACAGGACATAAAATGTAACAGAGTTACAAGAGGTAAAGTTTGTGAGTAATGAAATATATTTATAAGTCGTGTATGAAGAAGTGTGTAGTAGGAAAACAATCTTTCCTTAACATTGTTACACAATGCCATTAGGGATTACTTCCTCTAGCTTACAGAAACCAATGTTATGACAGGAAGAGAAAGAGCAGGAGAGATATTGACTGAGCTGTCAACCATAGGAGTACATCTCTCTGAACCTGTGGGTTTGGGCTTTGATGAAGCAAATGCATTCAGTAGATGCTTTTATAGGAACTCAGGCACTCACTCAAAGTACTCACATTTTGTATCAACTGTCTAGTCTCGATCATCAACATAGTGACTCATAATTTTTGAGGTGAAATTGCCAAAAGTAGTATAAGTCATCTATCACTCGCCCCCATTCATGGATTTTTGACACCTAACAATTTGACATGGGCTCAGAACCATGGTGTAGGGGTTGTCATGACACTGTGATTCTCTCTCTTTTTTCTCTTCATTCACTCCTGTGTACCTGTTTAATAAAGACACTAAAGAAGGAAAAAAAGAAAACTTTTAGACAAAGCCAGCGATAAAAATATCCTCTCTTTAGAAACTCTCTTTACACTTATCAGCCAGGAGTTTTGTGCTAAAAAACCCCCAGTCCTTCCCTATATAACCTCCCATATCCTACTTGATTGTTAAAACTAATAATTAATGTATCTGAAGTTTCAAAATGTGTATTTAAATGGTGATGAAGTCCACAAGCCTTTTCTATCTCACAAATTAAATAAGAACTGGTATTAGAAATTGTGCTATCCATCTCAAACCACACCTACGTTAGCAGAACTGACTGGTCAAGCTCGAGCCAACAATGTGGTAGCCACTAATTTCTTCTCTATTCTGATTTGTATTGATCAACCGAAGTGCAGCATCCTTGAAATCACAAACAAGCTGGACAACTGTTACTGTTGGTGAGAAACAATAACATATTTCTTAGGAATTTTACATGGTGAAAGAAATTCTCTGTGGAGATGCTATAGACACCATGATTTGCTGTGCAGTCAGCACTTTCTTCCAAAGCCAGAGAGTCTGAAGATAAGCTGCAAAGAGATCAAGGAACAACCTTCAAGTCTTCCAGATGGAGCTGACATAAATTTGGCTTTCTTATCGCATAAAATGTACAATTAAGAAATTATAAGAAAGTCACAAGACTTGGAAATGTGCAATTAGATAAGGAGGAGAAATTAGCCGGAGAAAGAAAGAAGAAAAATATGGAGACATTCAATGCTTTGAGGTCAAGAACTCTCCCAAGCACTACCAAGAAGGTAAGGAAGCACAACATAGCCATGTGAGAGAAAATTTAGTCATAAAGAGGCTTTCTAAAGCAGCTGATTCTGTGGAAAAAAAGACTGTGAGCTAGGAAGTAAGTGTAGTATTATGTTGAGCAGTGTTCTATTATCAGCACTCAGTAACTTAAACAATGAGCTGGGGAACACCACAGTACTGATATCACTAGGACACCTACTCCTATTGAAAGAATGCACAAGGAAATATAAGATGCATTGTCAGAAGAACTCGGAACATATGGCATCTTTTATGTCCTTTGCACTCTCACCATTTTCCTGAGTAAATGAAATGCTGCGGCACAAGGAGGTCTAGGGGAAGTGGTCACAGCACCAAGCCTGACAGAGTTCAGGAAGTGTTTGGACACTGCTCTCAAGCACATGGTGGGACTCTTGGGGATAGTGCTGTGCAGGGCCAGGAGTTGGACTTGATGATCCTTGTGGGTCCCTCCCAACTCAGGATACTCTATGTTTCTATGATTCTATGACACAGTCAGTCTTGGCTATCGCAGAGAGCAAAATGGGATAAGTTTTGTGGGACCAAAAGACCTGGCTTTCTTCAGAAGACTGCATAGGTCTGCAAAAATGGAATTAACAACTCTATGTTGATTTGAGATAAAGGAATAACACCAAGAACGTAAAATAAATTGATTGTAATGAGAGCTGTTCTCTCTGAGCAGCTATTCTGAGAAAGATTATCTGTTCCATTATAATAGCAGACAAGAAATATGAAAAGTGACCCAGAATCTGTGAGTAATATTGGGTCTGAGGTATTAAAAGATAAGAAAGTGACCACACTGAAAACTGATACTAAGTAGGAAACCTTCCGAGATGCACTACAGAGAGTATCAAAAAACATTAGAAGAACAAATGCAAATATAAAGACAACGGATGCTCTCATAAAGGCGTGGGGGGATCTTTCCTTTTTTTATTAATGTTCACCAAAGAAAATAAGAATTCAGATTTATGCTTACATTGAAGATTATAATAAAGCCAGAACAGAGAACAGCCTTGATAAGACAATACAAAAGACAACAGTGCAGAAATTAAAGTAAAATATGGCATACAGTAGATGTAATAATCAGAATATTTTACATGTGTTTCAGTACTGGGAGGCAACGGCATGAATCACGAAGGTTCAGTAAAGTACAAAAATAAAAATCTTTATCTGCAAACAGTGCAATCATAGAAAGGTGGAGGAGGTACTATAATGATCTCTTTAATGGTGAGAGATAAAAGTGAACAACAAATGGTTATTTTCTAGATAAAGGAGTCATTCACAGAAGAACCAATTTTTAAAGTATTCAAAAGACAATTAGACATTCATGAAAAATGCTGGCAATTCCTGCTAAATTATTAAGACTTGGATGCAATAAGCTTAGTCAAATTTTTTACAACCTGATTTTGATAATATTTCCTGAGAGCAGAAAGAGAAAGTCACAATTCCGATTTCAAAATAAGGATGTACTGGAAATGTAGGAGTTATTTTTATGTTTCTTCCTATTTCAACCTCAAAAATCCAGCTTCCATACCTTTCACAGACATGTACTCTTTAAACACAGGAAACAGTGAGTGACGGTGAATACTGGTGTCTGGCAAAGAGTTCCCTCACAAGATTAGTCACAAAAAGATGAAAACAAGCAATCAGTTTTAGTTAGGGGTTGTCTCAAGGGAAAGTGCTGATATAAAAACAATTAAGGTGTAATTTCTTACATGATTTAGGAACAATCTAGTGGGTCTTTGGTTTGTAAGGAGAGGATCTGACATCTTAGGACAGCACAGCACAAGTATGCAACTGTTTGTTATGTAGGAAATTGGATGCTTTTCAAGTAGGGAGACAATGAAATTTCTACTCTGTTTCATAGCAATCCAATGCTAAAGTGGAAAGATGAAGAAGCCCCACACTTCTCAGATCAGTCTAGTCATTGGTTGGAAGGCACTGAAGCAATCTGCCTTGACTTCTGAGTAAGTGGCTGCTGTAGGAAAGACAAGGTCAGAAAAAATGGTGGTTTTGGATCAGTGAACATGGATGATATTCAATGATTGTAAACCAGGTAAATAGCCTTGTAATGATAAGATTTTGAGCCAGCTTTCTGTCAGGCAATGAGGTTGCAATGAGTTTGGTAGCCTAACAGCTGGCAGCTTTAAATAATAATAGTAGAAGTTTGTGAGAGGAATAAATTCGATTATTTGCTGCTTTGAACCTAATGACAGTAGGAAAAATTTCTTTGTACAAAAGACTCTAAAAAGTCACCAAATTAAAACAAGAGATTGCTTGACTAGATTAGCACTGGTATTGCCTAACCATCAGCTGAGAAAAGAAGCTGACAAATGGAAGGGGTGACATTGTACTGCCGTTTGAGTGTAGTCAGTGCAGGCACAGTATAACCAGCATGGGTGACAGCTGCTGTGACTGGGATGTGGTACAAGGTTTGCTTGCTGTCAGCCACCACAGCAAACTTACTGTGCTCCTGGGTACGTAAAGGGATCTCATTTTGTTGCAGACATTTCTAGAGAGAACTGCTGAGGATATAGTTAGCTGACTGCTCTGCACAGGATCCACACCACCACTGTTACTGCGCAAGCAATGTGTTGGACATGGTTTTTATATGGATTTTAGTCATCCAGGTGATACTCTTTTGCAAACAGCATGCTTGTTTATGTAAGTGCTGTGAAATCCTACACCTATTGTCTCCACCTACCTTCCTCTTCTACCAGCAGCAGCTTTGAGGTTCTCCCTGTTCCAAACCCCTGCGCTCGCTCCCTGTGTTCAGCGAGCATTCCTTCTCCCGCAAGCCTATCGTGCAATCTAAATCCCAACACCACAGAAGGTGAGACAGGCATTCAAATCTGGCTGCTACTGCAAGAGGAGAGATGCGATATAGTGGCTAGAGCAGCAATAACTGCGAAAATTTATCATCCCAGCTTCTTCGAATGCTCCTCCCTGCTCCATGATCGAGGCACACCAGAGCAATAAATTCTTCTAAGAGCCCTGAAATCTATCACACTAATTGCCAAATGCAGAGTAGCCATTCATCTTTCCTGGTAAAATGGCAATGCATGAATTTGCTGTAAGATTTTTTTTTTTAAATGTTTCCTTATGATTAAACTATAAAATAAAAGAAAATGTAACATCACTGTCTACTTTCAGGCTAATGTTTTTTTTTTTGAAGCCTGGAGAGGAGTTCAGCAAGAAAATCATAAAAGATTAGGAGGACTGTCAGCACAAAGGGACAGATTTCCTGCTCTATTCACACATAGTCTTAGGATTTAAAAATGCATGTGAGTAACACTTATTTCCAGACTGCAGAAAGAATAAACAACACCTATATTTCCAGAAATTTCCTAATAACATTCTCTTTAAATTTCTTTCTAGAAAATCACAGCAAGTCTTCATTCATTTAGCAATGAGAGTAGGTGAAATTGGACTGTATTTTACCAGAGAGGTCAAATATTTAAAGTAATAATATTCTTTGGAGTTGGTTGATAAATATATATGGGAAGAAACTCCAGTGAAAACACAGGCAATAATGAGAGGCAAACTTCGGATCGTGAGCTTGTCCTTCGTCAATTTGTTCGGCTTACAGTAACCTTGTCAAATTAAGAAAATTCCAAGTGTATTAGGAAAGGCTGCCCTCTTCAGACAAACTTAATAAAAGGTACACAGAAGAAGTTCTGAGTGTCTTGAAGTTAAAATAAGAATGTGGTGAAATTAACTGTGAAGCGCAATATCAGCATATTAACTTTCTTCTGCTTAATAACAATTTGCTATCACATAAAGAAAAGCATTTTTTGTCATTAGCTACATATTAATGTGTGTTTGTTTAGACTCACTACAGACCCATTAATACAGTTTCTGTAAGGCTGCTATAACTTTAAGTCATATGCTGAAATATAGACACATAATTAACTGAGAAATCTATTGAGTCTGAACTTTCCCTATGTCATGTTTTGTGCTGTCATATGGAAAAATAAGACATTTTGCAGCACTGAATTTCTATCACAGGGGAATTTTCATTAAACATGATAAAATTTCCTTTTTTCCTCTAACAAAACTTGGGGTTTAGATATGTTTTGATCTCCCTAATGATCCAAACTAGCGAGTGGAAAAATGTCTTTGTCATCATGATTGGTGTTTTATACTTGATGGCTATTTTTAATTTCATTCATGAACAACTAGGAAACAGCTTACTTAGACAGAAAGTCATTTTTTCTTTTCCTCACTATTTGTCATCTGAGTGTCTTCACAGGTGAAACTGTGAATTTTTATCTTGCATCACACCAGGTGGCAAAACACAAAGGCTACCAGGTATTTTCCTGGTGAATATCATAGAATTTTCATAAGGAAGACCACCTGTATGAAGTAGGTAACTGTATCTGGGTTAATGACAGTAAATAATAGCTTCCAATTTACTGGGGAGATGAGCTGGACAAAAATATTTTTATTGGTGTTTCACTTTGAAAACTGAAAGCTGTATCACAGAATCTTCTGAGGAGACCTAGAAATACTTACTATGCTCCACAATCCCAAACCTGATACTTATCTATCCACGTTTTTCAAGTCCTTTACCAGGACCTGGAACTGTACTACACAAAACGCCATTAACTGTCAATATAGCCCCTTAAAGTTCTCCAGAACAGGAAGCAGAGACAGTGCTACTAAAAGATGGTCCTAGTGACAGAAAGATACGAGGGATTTAGCTGCCAGTTTCATAGAAGTCTCTCCATTCATCCCTAGAAAAGGACTTTTTTCTAGCTTTTCAGCAAAGCCTTCAATGCCAAGATGTCTCAGGAGAACACGCCTAACTGCCCAATAAGTTTGTGACTGCAAGATTGCTCCTGTCCTTGCAAAACACCTTTTTTTTTTTCTAATCTTGTCTCAAAGCATGATAAATCCAATTCATTCTATATTCTGATCCAAAATTTGAATTCCTGCCTCCTTCACCACGTCATACAGGCTTTCTGGACAACAGGTAATTTCATCCATCATGTCCCTTTTTACAGACAGTCTCTTCAGTCTCTGAAACAGGCAGCATTTCTAAGTTCACTTTAAGAAACACCCCACACTCTTAACTTTAATCATGTGAGGAAGACTCACTGAAGACTTGTGGGGGTTTTTTTCGCCTTAGTTAAATAGGATTTGGTTTAAGATGTACTTTAAGTTAAGAATTACTTAAACGCTTTGTTGAACTGGGGCCTGAAATGGGACTTTAATTTCCTTAACAACTCTCAGTATACCATTACTAGAGTAAATGCAGAAAAATCAGACTTTCTGAAAAAATGTGTCTCGAGGGTGATAGTACAAGCAAATTATGGAGCAGTTAAATAATGCCAAACTATAAATCTCATATCTACCAACACTTATCCATCTGTCTTACCAGTATGCTAAGGAGTAGGTCTTGTTTAAAGACTGAGATGTTAGAGCTGGAAATAAATACTTGCCTTTTAGTCCCCCCCCTATACTATGGTATTCAGTTTCATGTATAATTGATGGGCTGAAATTTTAAGACAGACTGAGTAAATAAATTATGAGTATTCAAAATATCACCCTTTTGCCAGTAAACCCCTGTTATTCTTCACACTGACTCAGCCACCTCTCATGCTGCTATCTTTATTTATAGGAATAGTATTTTCTGTGATTTTGTAGTATACACTTACTAAAATTATTTCAATGGAAATTATTTCAATGTCAAACATAACCATGATTTTGTAATAATCAAAATACAGTACAGCTTTGTTTGGGTATTTTTCCTTCATTCAATTGAGACATAGTGTAAAAGAAAGGCATATTAGTTGAATACCAGGATTTTTTATGCTATTGCTAGTTCTTGCACAATAGAATTCCTAAGAACTGTGCTGTAATTCTTTCCTGCAGTGAAACACAGGGGTGTCCACACTGGCATTCTTGAATTTTCTTAGACTGTTAAATCATAAGGCTGCCTGTACTATGCAGAGAGATTGGGTTATGAATTTTCTGAAGTGACAGATTCCGTTATATAAGCCACTGGTGAGTCTGGGAACGCCATTCAACATTTTCAGCTTTGGAATTAATTTTATTCTACTTCTGCCCATGAGAAAATTGAAAATGTTCACAATTTTACTGGTAAGGAGAGCAGTTTCTATGACAAAATAACATCCCTGGGAAAACCTCAAGTATTCCTTCCAGCCGTGGGTATATAGAGGTACAATTCTGACCTGACAGCTGTGCACCTGATGTGACTTATTGAGAAACTCAAACAAGGATCCTAAAATTAAAAGGCTGCTGGACATGATAGCTGCAGCATATTTCTTGTAAAAGGCAAGGCTAATGGACTTGAAAAAAATCTAAGAAATAGTTTTTGTGTAATGAATTATCAGCCTCCTTTATATAAAAATACTGGTCTTTTCTCACATGCAAGTCAGGTCCAGGCTAGTGAGAGGGCTAGTCAGGTAAACCCGCTGTCCTTCAGTATTGCAGAGGGGGCATCAAAAGTGAACTGTGACGTAACTGTCTGACACCACTTACAAAAGTTAATATCATATTCTTATACAATTTACTTCATTCAGTGACAATCTGTAATCACAGCTTGCTGAGTCCTTCCAGGACTCATAAAGTAAATAACTGGAGCAGTAAGAACTCTTCTACGGACAGCAACTTTCAGGAAAAAGAATTTGAACAGGTAAATGAACACATGCAAGTTTGTTAACAGAGAAAGAACACGAGAAATGAAAATTTGCAGTGAGATAGACATTCATTTTGAAGAACTAGAGGAAGCCAGTATAAATTCAGAGACAAGGCAAAGATTACTGACTTTCCTTAAATAAAAACAAAAAAGCAACCTAACTCTGTCCCAAATAATGACTGATAAACTCACTCAAAGAAATACAGTTTGATTTTTCCTGTCTACTTTTTCTAGGCAAAAGCCCTTCAGCTTATCAACACTATTATTCCAATACCTGCAAGCTTCACAGTCCCCTCAGAGGCTCACCTTCAAACTTTTAACAAGCAAATGGGGGGAAATACCCAAAATTCTCAAAAATCGCATTGATGTAATTGCATTACCACTGCTCAGAATTACTTTAGATTTTACCCCTCCAAAAATAGAAATACCTAAACCAGGTGCTTCAGAGCATATATCCAGGTCTTGGAAATTATTCTGGGCAGAAACTCCCTAGGTGTGCACTAGGTAATTTCTAACACCTTCTTGTCATGCCAAAGTCAAGTGACAAACTGAGGATGACCACCAGGGTCTACAGTTGAAGCAGGCTAGGTTTCCTTATAACATAAAAGTTGTACCCAGTTTGATGTGTATACATTGACCACATTAATAGGTTTAACATCAGGACCTCTAAATTCCTATTTTAATCAGTGTGTGTTTCAATACACTGCACCGGGGAATAATTCTGTCCTCGGCCAACACAGCTTATTGCAGCTACCTCAGAGAAACAGCCTCTTCTCTTCCAGCTGTGCGACATCGGTCTGGTGTCAGATTCTGTGGCACTCCTTAGGTCCAACTTAGGTACTCCAACGCAAGATCACCATCTAACCTAGGACTACTCACAGACATGGAGACTGAAAGAGGCATTGGCAAAACAATCACTAAAGTCACATTTGGCCTGTGACTGGAGCTTGGAGCTGGGATTTTCAAATTTCACTGGTAGATGAATGTGAAATACCCCTTCATTCCTTTGAAGAAGCCAGTCTGAAGCTGCAATGAGCCTGCAAATAGTGATTAGCATTTAAAGTGGCACCCTGAATAATAAAATGTCTTTGAGCTGGATTCTAATTTTCTGGAAGTGAAAGATACGCTTTACATTTACCTCACAGGAGCCTAATTTTGGTCTTGTCCCGCTAAATGAGAGGTCAGCTCCAATGAATCTCTACTAGGCTCTTCAGGTAATATTTAATTCTTGACATTTCATTTGCAAGTTTTCTGGAGGCTGTAGTTTGTGGCTCCCTGCCCTGTTCCCTTCCAGCCCGAAGAACAGTACATGTTGTGAGCCAGACTGCAGGAGGCTGCAGTGGTACCTTTCTGCTCCAAAGAACTGCACCTCCTCCCGGGCAGCCCTGAAAAACCATCTCTGAAGTCTGACTTTCCCGTAACACTCAAAAATCCTGCTCCCTACATCTGGACCTTGACAGAGGTATGTGGCTGCGAGGGTTTTTGTGGTATGCTCTGCACCTCTCCTACCTGCTGAGACAAAGTTCGTGGCAACCACTTACAGTGTTTAGCTCAGTCTTCAGCCAAGTATTTAATCAGTTAATGTTGTACCAGGCTAGCTAAAGGTGCACAGAAAGGATTTATCATGACATCAAACTGAAGCCTAGTAAAACCAAAATAACAAATGAAGAAACCAGCAGCCAGGTAAAAAATATCTGAATCCACAAGTGGGGAAGAGTTCAAATATCAGTAAACTCTCATTCCTATCTGCTTATGTGGAAGTAGTGTTAAGCAGAAATGCCTAATGGAAACAAACCTAACCTGGGCAGGCTCTTTCGGGAGAGCAAATAGACAGAGAAGTCTCTTGATGCCCATGTAAACGTCATTACCTCTCTTTCTAACTTCTGCCACAGCCCACACAAGGACTTTGGTCAAACAGTTCACAGAAAAGGGCAAACGCAGGCTTAGGAGTTGTACATTCCCCAGAGAAGACCTCCTCTGCTCTGATTTTTAAAAAGCATAAAGTGTCTTACTTTTCTACAGTAATCTTGAAATCTGTTCCATTTTCCATGCCTGACTATAGAAATCTTCTCAGGATTCCCTGAAAGAAAAATATTAAGCAGAACACCCAAAGTTTTTTTAAATACTCTAGCACTTGAGCCTCTGCCTGCCACTCAGTGAAACACAGCAATTTAAAATTACTGAAGCTCTTAAATTAAGTGCTTAAATTTGAAGGTGATCACCACTCTGAACATGTGAATTGTACAGCTATCTGAACTATCAAAGCTCTTCAATTTGTTCTAAGCAAGTCATTTTTGGAAGTGATAAGTGAGTCCATGATTGCCCAGACTGTACTGATTTAAAGCTTCTGTTCAGTTTTCTATTCCTTTTTACAAGTATTTGAGTGATTCTGCTAGTTTATAGAAAGACTGTGCTGAACACATTTGAGCAACTTCGGCGAATGTGAGTGACTTTTGTTTTGCCTGTAAGCAACCATTTTGGATCAGCATTTTCCTTCAGGAGTCATGTCAAAGCAAGTGGTTTTACTTAGCTCTTCAACAGTTGCGTGGAGATAAAAATTGAACACCAATACCCATTTTCAAAGTCTTCAATTCACTTAATAGACAATATATAATCTTCTGAGTGCACTGAAAATGTCATTCCTTTGTAGCTACAAATTGAAACCTATAATGCTCATCTCCAGGAAGCAATCATTAATGTCTTTTTTTACAATACAATATATTTATTCTTGCAATTCTGGCACACAGTGCCTTTTGAAAGTATTTTCTTAAATGAACTAGTAACAGCTAGTTACCCTCTGTAATATATTACTCAATGCTGAAATAGTTCCACTACATACACAAACCTCTTATAGCGGCGAGGACTACAGAAACACAAGAGATTCTAAAACTCCTGCATGATTCTTTCCTGTGCCATCCAAAGCAGCTTCAGGCTGGAACGAGGCCTTGACAGTTTGTTTTTTTTTTTAATTTGGACAGCTTTCTACATATTCCCAGAATTGTTAAATATTCCACTATTTCCCAGACTGCATTAAGTTCAATTAGAAACATTCTTTCTGTGGGCCTTTTTCTAGTGCTCCTCCAACTGCCCCATGGCAGAGCTGTCATGGATGATGCCCTGCTTTGATTCACAACTCCCAGCAAATATTTCCCATTTTCCTTGCTGAATAGCATTAATAATAAAGCATAATTATCTGAAAACTCTGATGAATTCTAGTATTTGTTATAAATTAATTCCACTTAATGCCTCGTCTTTTTAAGGCACTCTAGCTATCAGAAGTAACTTCTGAGCTGAAGATTTGTCAGTTAGCGTTCCAGTTGTAGACCCTTGAAAATCAAGTCTCTTTCAAGTGGAGACACATTTTGGCTATTTGACAGCAGATCCTTTTATACATCTATACTGACCCACAATCTATTGCAAAGGACGTGCATTAGCATTTGTATGCTCTGCCTCCTAAAATAAAGTGTGAGCCGGGACCTGGGGTGTTCTTGATGCAATATCTGTTGTTTACTCACATCTGATTGATAACTAGCTCATATTTATGATGCTAAGATGTCTTGAATGCATGGGGGGACTTTTTTTTTTGCCATTTCAAGGACTTCTGCAACCAGCAAAATCTAATTCCAGTGCACGGCTTCTCAGTCATATGGTGCTTGTGCTGTGTCCACCTACTTTTTCTTTTAATGGCCAGTCAAATGCCAGAGGTGAGATAATACAATGATGTTTGACATTTATCTATTATCAAATCCTTCACTCAAGATTACATTGATCTAGCTGTGCATGCTGCACCTCGATAAAACTATTTTTACGGGTACACTGTGACACACCAAGATGTTTCAGAGTAATTTGTAAAGAAACCTGTCACGTGATTTCAGAAAAAGTATGAAGGTTTTTTTGAAGCCATTTGATGTTCTCTTAAATGATTAAACCTTGTGTGAAAAATGAGTTGACAGGTTAATCTTCCATGTCAAAATCCAGGCTGCAGCACTGCCACTTCTTTCATTTTGTTTTATATATCAATGTGGAAGAGTTTACCTCTCAACAGAAGAAGTGTAACAGTCATAGTTGCTTACTTTGTTAATTGCTATCACTTTTTACATCTCTGTTCTTTGATATGTTGTCTATAATTCTGCATTCTCCATTATTCTGTGGGATTTTCCTATTTCCCTGCTTTGCAGAAGAGTTCAGTAATTTATCAGCCATCTCATTCTCACAAGCATTTCCCCAGTGGTATGAGTTTCATCTGAAGTTTTCTCGAGTTTCTGAATGTTTATCATATCTTTCTACTGCACCTGTAAAGCAAGTGCAGTAATAGGAATTTCAGAATGGTCAAAGTCTTAAACCATTTCAATAGCTGAGCTGGTAGAATCCTTTACTGCAGCTTAACCAACTGTTTGACCTTCTTGATTAAATTATCCATGTTGTTCCCTTCATTTCTACCCATATTGCCTTGTACTACACTGTCCTTAAAACTTTTTGCTGTTCCTTTTTTCAAAGGTATTTCTGAGCAGTTAATGCTTTTCCTGTCTTGTTTCTTTTCCATTCCTCAGTTATGCAGGCTTTTCTGAAAATCAGTAACAGCTGTTGCAGTGTCTATGATATAGATGTCATAGATAATAGATGATATAGGGGTCATTCAAAAAATGCAATGGCATCTCAGGGTTGACTTGTGCAAAGCCTGAGCCTCGACACATCTAGACTCCTTTTATTGGTACAACCTGAAATGTGGGGTTTGTGTCTTGAATAGCCTCTTCTTTATGCTTTTTAGGATTGTAAAAATGAAGACTTGGAAAAGAATTGCAAGGCTATTTCGGCCCCACTTTTTGCATTTTAAGCTGGGATCAAGCAGTTATAGATTATCCCTGGCAGAGTTTCCTTTAACCACTTTTTTAAAAACATCTAATGAGGAACCCTGAATGAGTGTCCCAGTGCCGCAACAATTGCTCACTGTTCCTTCCCATCGTTCATATATGTTTTGGAAGATGAAGTTTCCCCTCAGGCCTCTTTTTGCTAAATTAGACAAATCAGTTCCTTCACCTGATTTCCATAAGCAAGTTTTCTAATCCTCTTTTCCTGTTACTCTCCTCTGAGGTCTATCCAGTCTGTCTACTCTTAAGCCTGTCTCCCAAAACCATATTTCAACTGCAGTTAAAATATGAAACTGCAACCAGTTTCAGGAGGAGCAGAGTACATTTCCTGCCACTGAGAAAAGAAGTTAAAACATCCCACAGCCTCATTCTCATGTTTTTGCATCACCATCATAATAGGGCGTGCTTTTTTAATGAATTTGTTCTTACCAAACAAAAAATCTGGTAACTTCTAGCATCAGCTCATCTACACCAGCTCACATCTTCAAGACCTGACCCAAATTTCCTTTTAGCAGAAGTTAAAGCAATTGAAGCAATCCCCGGTGGCTCTATTTGGATGACTCCTATGACTTGCAGACAGCCAGATTTAACAATGATTTCCACCTACTCTGAACTGTGACACTGGGCACTGGTTATTATTTTTTCCTCGTGCTGATCTAAAATACAAGGATGGCACTTGCTCATTGCATTCCTCAGTATATTTTGACTGCCTCAACTTTTGTTACTGTCATTATTGCAGAGATCCTTGCCTAGCAATGTTGTCAGTCCGAGCACGCTGATGAGTAACTCCACAGTCATAACTGGCTCTTAGCCTATGAGTGATGGTGCTGTTTCTGCATTAACGTTATGCTCACTGAATAGTAACTATCTTGCACCCTTGGATATATTACAGATTTCCTCATTTTTAAAATGCTTTTTGTCAGCAGCGATGTTCGCACACTACAAGGATTTAGGGCTTGCGTTTGTCCATTTCTTTCATTGCCGCTATCAACTTTCATTATTGCAACTATCGTTTTAAATGCTCTAGAAATTCTCATACATACTTACCTTCCGAAAATCTGTTGTAGAGAGGTGGCTTTCCCAACAACTCATGGAAAGTCTTGCAAAAATTGCCAAGTGCATTACCTTGCTTGTGTGACTACTTTAGCGTGCTCTTGATGCTTGACTTTATTTTGCTAATGACTATAAGTTACAGAACTATCAATCACCTGCCAGTCCAGCAAAACAGTGAAATTCATTTCATCTGGCCTCTTTGACCTGTTAGACTTAAGTGGCCCTACCAGGAGTTAAAACTCCAGCCAGCAGAGATGATAGGCTCATTGAAACACAGGCTCTTTCATTACCGCAAGGGGTAGCCCTCAAAGACTGAAATCTCAGTGGTGGCGCTCGTAAAGATTAACATTCCTGCCAGAAACCGCTGCCCAGCATATCAAAACGATGAAACTGAAGCAGCCCGGTTTGGGAAGGTGCTGAGTACTCACAGCTTTCAGCAATTTTACGGAATTAAATGAAAACAGTACGTGAAATAATAGACCTAAGAGAGACAAAGACAGTGGCACATGGCTATAGTCTTTTCAAAACAGAAATAGATCTTTGTGTGAACTTAAATAAAAATTCTTAAAAGGTAAAGTGACTAATTGCTTCTTTTTATACAGTTTAATTGATGGCCTAAAGCCAAGAACAGATTTAAAATTAATCAAAGTTTCCTAAATAATTGTGACTTCATGGTGATATAACCCTGAATAATGGACTGAATAACAGGTTAATCAATTGACTGATTCTTTCACTGAACAGAATATCAAATGAAAATATTCACCTATTATTTGTATTCATTTGTATTTAGATGTAAGCACATACAAATTTGACTTCCTGCCATACTGAAAAAGGATGGAGTATTACAGTATGAAGTGTTTAGAGAATTTGTCATGCAAACAGCTGAACTGAGAGCAAGGTGACCATAACACCACCTCGTAGAACTCACAGCCCAGCACACGCTGTGTTTGATGTGCCAAGGAAAAGGTACTGACACTTGTCCAGCTCATCCATCAACATCAGTTCTTTGGGAAACTCTCTCTCTGTTCTCTGCAGAAGATTCAGGGTCATGCAAGCAGGATGCTGAATCTGGACAATGTGGGCCATCTACCCAGGCTGAACACAGCACATGCTGTCTGACACCAGCTTGCAGATTTGGGGTGAAGAGGGGATGACCAATGCACTGAAGAACCTCTGCTGAACAGAGGAGTCTTTACCCCTAGAAGATTTATACCACTGCCTTTCTGAAGGTGTCAGTGCTGTCAGGTAACTTCATACAATTAGCTCTTGAGTGCACTTTTTATGAAAGATTCAAGCCACCTTATAGTATGCAAGAGCACAGTTAGCAGTTGTTCACAAAAGGAACAAAATGTGGAAGAAGGCATGGAGATAATCATGTTATAAATAAATCCATGGGTCTGCATTTAAAAAAATAAATGTTTTAAATGTAGGGCATCTTCAAGTCAGGTTTTAAGCTAAGAGGTTGGCAGGCCAACACATTTTCTTTTACTCCTTTTGCTAGTTCTAGGTTACATTTTCAAGTGTCAAGTTACTTTTCAGATCAGTACCGCGTATTTTCTTACCAAAGCAAAGCAATACAGATCTTCTGAAATAAAAGTGCATATTTATTTGACAGTACCCTTCATTACAGCAACCAAATTAAAACACATTTAATATTTCCTGTTCTGGCTTTCTATTATTTATGAAATGTTTCAATTTAGTTTTATATACATATATATATATATATAAAAACTAAATATGAGCATCTTTGAAAATTCATTATAATTTCTCAGAACCTTCTAACAAGGGCTTTATTGTTCAAAGCTGCTATAAAGAGAGCTGCACCAAAGGGAGCCATTTGGACTGCACAACAATGAACTTTATTGATCCTACATAAGTCATAAGCACAGTTACATTTTCCTGAGTGCCTTCTACGGGCACATTTTCCTAATGGCAGTGTATGTGTGTCTATGTATTACTGGTAAAGACAACACCATTATGCATCACAGAATTCAGCCAGAATATGGTCCAAAATTTCCAGTTTTGGAGTGGGATCTCTGCAACCTTACTGTACTCTCACTGCCATTATATAAGTTTATTTGGAGGCAACCCTGGACCCACACTGAAATACAAGACTGCGAAGATTTTTCTGGCCTTTTATTTACACCTGATTAAATTGTTCCAGTTGTGGCCTTGACAACTACACCTGTAGGCCGGTCCATTCACTCACATTAAGAAAAAAAAAGTGGCACGTGCATAGAAGTGAAATAACTGTGCCCCCAAGTAAGTGTTCTCACAAATAATCTGGCAGGTTACTCAGTAAGCACCATATTTGGATAAATTCTTTGGGCGCCCAGACTGTGAAGCACAGAAAGGAGAGCTCTTGCAGACTGGTACCATAAATATAGCCAACGTCAACAGGTTTTATTTTACAGCAAACATTAAAGAGGAGATTTTCAAAGAAACATAAGAAAGTTATGAGTGACCAGGGATCAAACACCTTTAGGCTCCTCTAAACAGCAAAAGCTCAAACAAAACGACCAGTACACCGGCCCATACCAATTGCCACACTGTAAGACTCCACGAGGCTTCAGTCCAAGAAATCAGGACCTTGTTTATGGAAACATAATTAAAGCACTTTCTTTGCTTTCCTGTAATAGACACTTTAGCACCTGGTAACCAAAGGGAAATAACTGAAAAATCTGTCACTGGGTTTCACTAAGGCCATGAATTAGAAGCGTATTTGCTTTCCTGTGGCAAATTTGGTCTCAAATTCACATGCCAGAGTTTCTTTGACTCAGTGGTACAAACCAGAGTGCACATCCCTAAATCTTCTGCTGCTTGGTGAGCCTACTTGTAGAAGCTTCCTTCCCCTTCCCACTTAGAGGAATTTAGTTTTCCAGTGTGCATTTTAAATGGGCACAAGTCACTTCACTGTTTGAATGTTTGGACACTAATACCTGCTACAATGCTGAGAACATCAAATGGGAATCCTGCCCTTAACAGCCACAAGTGATTCACATATACGCTTCCCCTGGCTCAGACTGTGCTCAGGCCCATCTGTTTGAAAGCACCAACCCTGCTTTTCTGGTCCAGTGCTCAGGCAGCAATGCCAAGGGACAGGAACACTGAGATGGATACTGCTTGCTTGCAAAAGGCTACAAGAGTCCTTTCCATTGCTTCCACCCCTGCAGTCACACTAGGTCACTTCTGCTGCCAGTCTCTCTGAAAAAGGCCTCACATCTGCTCGCTCAAAGTACAGGGCCATGGAAGTGGGATACAGTCCAAGGGAGCTTTAGCTACACATGATGGCTGCTGAGGGTGAAGCCTGTCTTCATGGGCATGCCCAAGAGCCCACGCCCGCAGCAGAAATCTGTAGCTCAGGAAACAAAAAGTGATTCTGCTACGGACAAATCTCCTTCTTATTTGAAGGATCAGTGCAGCAAAGGTGCCACAGGGACCCAGAGCTCCCCACACACATACTCAAGTCCAGAAATACTAATGAAAGACACAAGTCAGAAACAAAAGACTCTGAGTAATGAAATGATGAAAGAGAAAATACAGTTGAAAAATCCTGGAACACATTATAATTTAATATCTCATTATTTACTAGGCACATTGAACATAACATGAATTTCCCTCTGCTCTACCAAGCCCACTTCATATTCCACAGAGCCTACGCTTCTGTATCTCATCCAAGCTGAGATGAAATTGTCTTGTATATCAGACAAATGTACTGGAGAGTAGCCTACACTTTGGTAATGTACAAGCTGAATGTTCCCAACAGTCCAACTTCCACATCGTTTAGAGAATTTGCACTCACACATTTTCAATGCATAATGAGAGGTTTTAGCAGTTCATAATTATTAAGTAGTTATTTTACATGCCCTTGTGTGTGGTAAATAATACCACAGAGAAAAAAAGTAACCAAGGGTTTGTATAAATGATTCTGCATAAACCTACAAGCTCAGGTTATAAATCTGCATTATCATGTTGGTTCAGATTTTTAGGCTTAGGTCTGAGCAAACATGAACTTCAGGGACATTTGAAATTCAACTCTGTATCCTGACCTGGATTTTCTAAATGACCTTTGAAATTTGGAACTAAATCCAAGTGTTGCAGAGTCTCTATCTGGAAGCTTTTTGCTGATGGATTTTCATTCAGTCTAATGTAGGTGGCAAATTATGCTGGGAATAAGTCATTTTCAAGAGATCCAAGGTCTGGCATACAGACTACTGCTTCCAGCCATTTTAAATAGAAAACAAAGGTTCTTCATTTACCTCTGAGGCTTCTGTCTGATTTATTTTGCTTCTCTGGTTTGCATTTATTTGATTGTTTGTGCCAGGTATAATGGAGAAAATGCAGGCATTGCTAGAAAAGCTGCAATCTGCAATGCCTCAGCCACATTGACCTCTTGCAGACACTTCTGAATCTCAGCAGAAAGGAGAGATGGCAACTCCCAGCTGGACAGGCTTTTGCAGCTTGCCTAGATGTCAGAAAACTAGTCTTTACTGGCCAAGATTGAGACAGACATAACTTTTTATCAAGCAGTGAAGCACATACTTTATTCACGTATTTTAACTTAAGAATGCACTTAACTGCTTTGCTGAACACAGGCAGGCACAAACACATGCCGTGCTGCACTGGCCATGTAGGGTCAGTCACTCTTACAAGCACTGAAATATTCTCAAAAAATCCTGAAAACGGGAAATACAAGAAATCCTATTTATCAGGTAACTACTCCAGTGTCACAAAATCATAGCCTCATAGAATGGTTTGAGTTGGAAGGGACCTTAAATATCACCTGGTTCCAACCCTCCTGCCATGGGCAGGGATACCGCCCACTAGACCAGGTTGCTCAAAGCCCCGTCCAACCTGACCTTGAACACTTCCACGGACTGGGCATGCAGCTTGTCTGGGAAACTGGCTTCAAGCCTCACCACCTTCACAGTAAAGAATTTCTTCCTAATATCTAATCTAAACCTACCCTCTTTCAGTTTAAAGCCATTTCCCCTCATCCTATCGCCACATGCCCTTGTAAGAACTCTCTCCAGGCCCCTTAAGGTACTGGAAGGTTCTCTAAGGTCTCTCCAAAGCCTCCTCTTCTCCAGGTTGAACCTCAGCAGGTCCACATTCATCTTATGCTGGGAGCCCCAGGGCTGGATGCAGTGCTCCAGGTGGAGTCTCATGAGAGTGGAGTAGAGGGACAGAATCTCCCACAGAATCGCCACACTCCTTTGGCCACTCTCTTGTGTCAACGGATGGAAATTAGGAAAATGTCCCTTCATCTGACAGAATCTGATACTGCACTCTGACAACCCCAAAAGTCCTCTGCCCTTTTCTGTGAGGGCAGACATTCAACTTATATTGGTAAGCCAGCAGATCTTACCCAAATAGAAACTGAAGAGAAACAGCATCCCAGCAGTCCTCTTCTGAATCGTACTATAACTAAAATGAATATATAAATGTAATTCTGAAAAGCTGACTTGTATTTCTTATTACTATCACATGTCTTGGTTATATAGAACCATACACAATCAAAATTAATAACAAGGAAATTATTTTTGAAATGCACAGAAATACAGAGGCAGAAGTCAGTCATGTTTTCAGGCATCCGTTAGTTGCTTTCTTGATGCATTGAAGAAAATAAAGGTAGATTGAAAGAATCAGTCTAGTTACTACCTACAGGAACTGACTGTCCTTTAAAATAACTTCAGTTTCATGGAAATGTAAAACCCAAAACTTCAATCCAGTTCAAGAAAAAAAATACACGTTCCAGGGACAGTAAGAAAGCTACTGAAGCAAGTCTTTTGTTTGCCTTTTGACCATTTCTGCAGAACTCCCTGCAGTGCTGTCCAGCTCTGCTTCCCGAGTGCTTAGAAAGAAGCAATCTACCTTTGACCATGCCTTAATCTACATTTTTCAGGACAAAAAATTCTTGGCTGCAATGCTGATCACCCAACTAGAATTTTTAAGTACCCTCTAAAAATCTCACATCCAAATAGTGCTATGTCCTCTGCACATTTTGCTGTCTCACTTTTCATTCTCTTTTCTTAATAGGAACTATGGACACATTTTATTTCTGCTGTACTGGCAGAAGATTTATGTCTCTACAGATTCTTCAGCATAATTGTCTCTGCATTTTGTGTGAACAGCTGTAATTTTTTTTTTAATTGCACTGTTTTAATTCATATTTTAAATAGAAATTACATGTAGATAAAGAGAATTAAGTTCCTGCTGAGATGAAGACCACTGGAGTCAGGATTATCATATTGTTTTTTGACTCGTATTATGTGTGGTTGAAAGATGGCCTGAACTTTCTTCCCTCATCGTAAAAACAAGAAACATGAATCAAAAGTCAACCTCCCATTTTAATCAAATTGCCCTGATTATCTGGTATGGATCTAAAGAAGGAAGGTTTAACTACCTCCTACAATGGAAATATTTCAGAATTAATCTGACAGTACATGCAAAAAGAAGTAATTAATAAAAGAAAATGAAATTAGTAATCAGGGAATGACTCGGGAAAGGGCACAAAAATTGCAAGAACCAAATGATTACTGTGAATTGTTTCTATGTAAAAAAAAAAAAAAAAAAATTAATCCATGCTCTTAAGGCTACTTAAAAGGAAGGAAGAAAAAGAAGAACATAAATTTGTCTGTCTATAGAAGTGCATTACTGGATTGCAGTTTGCTGAACTTCACAAAGAGAGAGTAGTTTGATATTAATGAAAAAACTGATCTGATGATATAGTTTTCTTTCTGGAGAATCAGGGATAGGTTTCCGCAATGGGGTTAACATGGGTGTTAACTAAGCAGCAAATCCGGAGTCAGACTTCCTGCTGAAAGCAGGAAGGAAAATTAAAATCCTTCACTGAGAACAGCACTCTGATTTCTTGCCTTTCCTATCAGAGCTCTTGGGAATAATAAAGTTTTATATTGCCCAAAGAGCCTCTTACTTGGTGGCATTGCTGATAACTCTGTCATCTTCTCACCTGGACATAAGAGAGGAAAGATGCTGGGGGAATGGCACTGGGCTGTGCAGACAAACCCCAACTGCTGTGAAACAGTCGAGGTTCACCTTATATCAAAAAAAAAGGTTTGCTGTTAATCTCTGGCCAACACAAAACTTAACAAACCACTTAAAGACCCTATGAAATCTCTTGAGTCCTGCTTTATCCAGTGAGGAGTAAAGTATCTCAGGTGTGCTGCCTAGAAAATTTTAAGAAATCATGATCCTTACCATAGAGTGCCAATGAAAAGAAATTTACATATCCAAAATTGTAATTTGTCAAAGGTCAGACAAAATCTACCACATGCTGACACATTAGTACCCTGACATACTTCAGAAATATATTTCAACCTAAGAAGTAGCAAACTACAAAATAAACTGGCATTTAGGAAGATGTGTTCCAAGGACATGATTGTGATTCCCTTTAACAAGTAGTTCTTCTTGTACAATTCTTCTTGTACAATTCATGCCTTAGTTTGTCAAATGTTTGTTAAAGGCAGAAACTAAAGCGTAGCTGTAACACTCTAGAAAACCCTCTTCTGTAAGAGGATCAAGTTAGGAGACTGTGGAAATTAAAGAGCTGTAATGTGAAACCTAATGTACAGTAACCATCAAGTGAGGTAATGTAGAAACTGGAAAGCCTTGTCTTAGAGTTAATGCCTTAATCCCAACATACCATTTACACTGTGAGGAAAAAATGTCAGAAACTGAAAATCCATGAAACAAGGTTATGGAACAAAGACAATAAAATAAACATTGTCAGTGACAATGTGTTGAAATTGATTTATTTTCATTCCTGCAACAGGTACTTACTTTCTGATTTGCCAAATTCTCACAGCATCCTTTATATTCAAGTTATTCTGAGGTCTGTTCTAGACACTAAATATTAATTATGAGTATCTATGACAACCATTGACACTAAAAATGGAGTATTTATCCCATCCAATGCCTGAGCTCTGAGGTATTAACCTCTCAAAGTTTTGAATTGCCAGAAAATAAAACTGTGACGCTAAAGGATGTGGTTATGTGGTGAATAGTGAAAAAATTTCCTTTTAACTAAACACAAAGAGTAAAAGAGTTTCCTGATTATTAATGATATGCTTGTGTTCGGGGTCTAGCTAAATCAATGCCAAATGTTCTCAACCACAGAAACAACAAAAATATGATTGCATGATAATCACATGTGTTTCGATTAAATGCATCCTACAGGCTCCCACAGAACCTCCCAGCCCGTAGCCCAGGCCGAGCTCATCCGCTGTCCCATGGCAAACCATGCCAGCCCCAAACCCACCAACTTTCACAGTTTTGGCGTTAAGAAAGTGATGAGTGGGTGGGCAAATGTGGCCTAAGGACCACCATTTTGCCAGGGCCCTGCCTGTATCTGTCCCCCTGGAGCAGACAAAGCAGTAGAGAGCACCTACAAGCTCAGTCACATGTGTACTTACATGGAACAGGGCTCAACACCTCTGTGCCACAACCAACAGACCAGGACTCTCTGGCATGTCCCATCAGATCCCTTCACCATTTCTCAAGAGGATATAGAGGGATTTGGATGCCTTCCACTTGGAGGCAGCTTTGGCAGGGAAAAGGAGGAGACGAACGGAAAAACTCACTCTTGGATTTTCTGCTTCTGTACACAGGTTTTAGAGGACTTTGTGGACCTTCCGAAAAGCACTGAACCAAGAGACACAATACCACGGACAAGAAATGGGGACACATGTCAGACAGACATCATCAAGATTCAGTGAAGGAACACAATAAAGACCACTGGCAACACCCGTGTTGGCCCATAAGTTTTTTGTTTAGTGTTTGGAGCAAGGGTCGTGTTGATATATACCAGACACAAGTCAATGCACTAGAGACAGGCATATTGTTTGGCCTCAAGGACCACACCTGTGCAGCTAGAATAGTAAAGTCCCACAATAGTTAGTTCCCAGCCCCATGCTTCCCACAGGATGTTTGAATTGTGTCCCCAGGTTTTGAGGGGCAAGAGAGTTTAGCAGTGTGCACACATATTGTGCCACATCCCTTTCTTCAGGGATATCAAAGGATCTTTGGCACAACTAAGTGTAAAGACTTGGTTGCATAAAGGAAGTCCTGAAAATCAAAGGGAGAGGCACCCACAGTGTCACCATTGGTGAAAGACTGAAATGGAAATAAGAACAGTACTCATCTTCAGTACGAGTATTAGCAGCAGAAAAGTTCTGCACTGCCCTGGTTATTCCTTCTGCCATAGCAAGGAAGCATCCTGACATGAGCACTTGTAATGCAGGTGTCCTCATACACTGAAAAACATGCCAGTACTGATGCTTTCACCATTTCAAAACTGCAAGGAGTCAGGAAATGTTGCTGCCAGTGACAGTGGTGCCTGCTGCCACTGTAACTACATTACCCTTCAGAACAACCCCTCCCCTAAGAGATGGTAGGAATGACAAATGAAAGTGTTAATTTGTTAAACTGCAATAGCACTGTCAAATTAGCCCGGCTGAAAGTTAAAAATAAATCCGTTCATTACTACAGAGCCAAAACAAGTATCAACTACAGAGCCAAAACAAGCATCGTACCCTTTGATAGTAAAATTCTGCGTGCAGAGCAGTCTTACAAGTCCAAGGAAAAAAACAAGGAAACAGGTAGGCAGCTCAGAATATTCAGTTCATACAAATGCAGCAAGTCCAACAAGGACATTGCCTCTGAAGAGACTCCAGAGACTGAGCATATGCATCTGCTGAACACCCCTGAGGTTCACCAAAGAAGTGACTTGAACCCTCGCTTCTCTGACTGCTGCTCTGGTAGTATCAAAGACTGATCACTTGTGACAAAACCAACAAGTATCAAGCAGTGAATTGCCTCCTAACAGATAAAGAAAAAAACACACTGTCACAATTTTTTTTTTGTGGATGGAGGCCAAGCTGCATCTGTTCCAAGCATCAGGGCCAAAACGTCATCTACAATTAAAGCATTGCTGACAATGTTGTTGAGGCTACATGAGACAGAGCAGATTACAGGTCATCCTGCAGCTTGGAGGTATATTGGCACTGTGATAGTAGTGGTAATAAAAATGTGTTTGTGTCAGTAAAGTAAGCAAATATGACTCAAAGCACACAGGCAGCAGACAGGCTGAATAAGAATTCACTTTTCTAAACATAACCACAATTTGAAGCGCCACGGCATGGTGGCCTACAGAGCCTCACTGCTGGACAGCTGTTGTGGAAATCTAACAGAACATAATTGAAATTAATGAGAGAAGAAAGCAACACTCACAAGCCTACCACAATAATTGCTTTGCAAAAGAAGTTCTTTTCTATCACTGGTATATTCAGGAAGACATGAGATAGAATGAACTATGCCATTTGATAAAATACCACGGTACAGAGGTCATTAAAAAGGGGGATAGGTAAATGCAGGCACTGCGGAAGCCCTGCCATATTCTCACAACAGGACATACAGAGTTGTGGAGATGAAAAAAAACCAAACAAACAAGTACAACTGGAGCAGAAAGCATAGTCTTCACCATATGGGAACTTACACCCCTTGTCTGGGAAAGATGCTAAAAGATCAATGAACTGCAAAAGATGTCTCAGTCTGCCTGAGAATCTGAAGAATGAGTGGAATCTGGTTTTGCTTTGATTTCAATTTACCCAGCCCACATTACAATTCTGCAACATACTGTCAACCCAAAAATATTTGTTCTATTGCCAGTGTCCTATCACTACTGAAAGGGAAACAGTGATATGTTGATCATGATGGTTAAATGGCAAAAGCATATGAAATAAAGTGGGGGTGCAATGGCAGTGGGAGAGACGAATAGCTGGGGGAAGACTCATTCCCTAAATAACTCAGTAAGCCAATACTTTAATACTCATTGTGAAGCGTGATCATGCTGCTAATGAAGCAATAAATCCTCCCTTGCATTGGTGCTGGAGGGAGGAGGGTCAGAAGGTGGAGAGAGCTCCCTTTCCTTTCTCATTATAAGCAGCAATGCAAAATGCTTTAATAAAGCTCAGCAATGTCCTAGAAGGAATAATCAGCTAATGCTTCTCCTCAGGAAGCCATGCTGCAAAATGGCACGTCTCCTTGGCTCCTCTGGCTTCCCTCTCGGGACTCCTGTACTACAGTCAGCACCAAGCCTGACCCTGCCCTCCCCATCCTCCCCACCAGCCTTCATCCACTTTGGGACTTCGACAGTTGACTTCCAGACCTGCGCCAGCCAATTTAAGCATAAGCATCACTGATGAATGCCTAATCCCCCTCCCCCTGTATGTATATTCTAAAATGCCTTTATTTTAAATTGCAAAGGAGAGAAACATTTTCTTTCCCAAACATTGAAACTGGCAACGAAAAATGAGCAAAGCCTATCTCTAATTAACGCTAATCTGTCTGCCTTGTGTACGCACCAGTGAGGGAGCCACAGTACGCTGCAGATCAGAAGATAAAAACACACTCAGGAGTTCAACTGCTTTAGAAGCACAACATCTGTTAGCCATGTTATTCTGCAGCTATCCAACAAGCAGAGCACTCTTCACAACACTTAATAGCTTATGCATTATGGATGCTGCCGTGGGTACAGAGGTACTTGGGCTCAGGGTTTCATTCTGCGCAAGTCTCAAATTAGAAAACTACAGGCGAATCTGGGGAGTGTCTCTCTCCTCTCCATCCTCGCATGGGAAGTGAGAGTTCAGGGACAAATTCTGCTATCAATTACACTAATATGGCTCCACTCAAAATCAGTTTGGTGTAACACAGAACAATATCTGACTGACTCCATCCTTAATTCACTCAGTATGTGGAATTAGAGTAAAATTGAAAAAAATCTCTTTAGAAGAGAACATTTTCAGTCAGCTATTGTTGTAATATCCTTGATTGATTTAGCCACTACATTATTATTACAAATTAATAAAGGAAAGGCACACATTAATGGAGTTTATAGGTTTTTCAATTACCATTTTCCTATTATTCTTTCTATTATTCAATTCACCAGCTTCTTCATATAGTTTATCTATAACTCTAATGCATTATAGTGCTTCAGAATTTATGAAGTATATACAAAGCATATAAATCCTATTAACTAGCCCATCATACTTATAATTGATTCAATTAAAATGTTGTGTGTGTCTACAGTACATAAAGAGGAGGGAAAATAAAACTGAGACCAATAGGTTAATAAATTCTTGATTATTTATATTTTCTTAAACTTCTCTGCCACAGTGGAGACAAGACACAGCATGAATATGCTACATTCTGCTCCTTAAACCCTACAGCCCAGCACGGAACATAAGGAGTATTAGAGACCCGAGAGCAACTTAAAATTATTTTCGTACTCATTTTAAGGCCGAAGGGACCATTTTGTCCTTCTAATATGACTCTAATATTCACATGACATGAGCCATACGATTTCACTCAGGGATTCTTTCATAAAGCTAATGGTTTCTGGAAGATTTGGGCTTTTCTCAAGTATCCAACCTTCATTTAGGGATTTCCATCTATTTGTTCCAATTTTGTAACACAGCCTTGCTGATAAAAATATCCATTCTGGCAGGTTTCCACATCATATATGCATGCCCATGTTAGGTATCTAGCTTACGAATGATTCAACAGATCAAAGTGAAGGACTGGAGTTCCCTGCCTAGTCAATGAAAGGAGGCAGTCAGTCAGCTTCAGCATACTGAGTCAGAGCTGGCTGAAAGAGCTAAAAGCAGACTAGGAGAATAAATACCTACACCGACTTCTGTTCTGAATTGCTCGAGATCCTCCTCCTACTGATAGCTGTTCCTTCCAACTATTGTCTTTGGCAATACACTTCATTTGCCAGACTGAATAGGCAGCTACTTTCTCTATAGCCATACATGCAATTCTGTAACAACTAAACACATGGAATTTGCAACGTGACAGTGAGACAGATTTTCCAGAATTCAGATTATTCAGAGAGGTCTTTCTCTCTTCCTTTTCTTGCTGCTATCTTTGTTTCAGTGCCAACTCAACACAGGGTTTAGGCAACAGAATCCTAAGTGTCACTGAATTGAATTTGTGCTACAAAGTCATTTAAGTGCTTTTGTAAATCACACCCTTGAACTCCAGATAGAACTGCAGCATTATCCTTGCCATAGAATCCCAGTGCAACATCAATGTGCTAATTCCTATTTCTAAAGCACTTTGAAGATGCACATACTACTGCATTGCACCCTGCAGACTTTCACTGACGCTAACATGGTACAACTCTGTTTTCTCCCTCCCTCCAGCCTGAGAACAACAAGAAAGACCAGAAAATGTGTTTTTCCCATACATTTGAGACGACAAATTTTGATATCCCAGCATGAATTATTCTGCACTACACAAAAATGCTAATTAAGCCTTTATTCTATAACCTGACAGATGTTTCTGATGCACTGTTCATCCATTTCATACTGTACAAAAGCTAAAGTTTTAAACTTTTTGTATTATGACGCAATTAGCATTATTCATGAAGACAGCCATCAAAAGTCTGCTTGAAGCGCTGTCCCATCCCTCAGAGAGAAGGATTTTGAAAGACATGGCTGGAGATTGCCCTCCCTGTGCACTAGGTAGACACGATGCATACACACACACGTGTAAAGAGTCCACAGGCCCCCATTCCTTCTCCCCACACACCCTCACTTGTCTTTCCTACTAGGACCATCTTCTGTTGCACATAAATTCCAATCCTGATGGCTTACACTCACTACTCATACCCAGCCCACGCAACCTAGTGTTGTGCATACAGAGAAGCAGTTCAAGCAAAAGAAATGTCTGCTTTTGTGACTGCAACATCACAGAGAACGAAAGTTGAATCAAAAATTTGGTAGCTGATCACCCTATTCCTCTACAGCACAGAAGTTTGTGCCAGTGCCCTTCTGTCCCAGCAGTGGCCAATGTCCCTCATCAGGAGCAGCCTGCTCTGCAGTTCCCATGCATCCCCTGATGGAGCACAGCTTTTGGCCAATGTTCATGCTGCACCTTTCCTGCTGTCATGCTCACCAGGACGGACAGGCAAAGACAGACTCATTTTCACACAGAACTCTCTGCTGTCCTATGGGTGTGGCATGTATATCCCAGGGAATGGCCCATCCTGTCTCAGCCTTGTGCCTTCCCTGTGCCCAGGGAGCAGCCCAGTGACCAGGGCTGGGGCTGCTCCCACTGTTCCCCAACTGCCCTGCTCCTGACCAGGGCAGGTGGGACGGGCCCTGGCTGCCATGTCCTGCCCTAACACCCCAAGAAGCCCTGACTACTCCTGGATCCCAGCACTCACTGTGCCCCAGTGCTTCTCCCAAGCAAACCACATTGGCTCCCACTGTCAACTTCCCTGCAGTGTCACAGCAAACTCATCTCGATCCCCATTCCTTTTGTCCTATCTTCTACACATCTACACAGTATCCTTCTGGAGTTTTTTTTATTCCTCTTACCTATCACTATTCCCTTTTCTCCTCTGTTCCCCTAAAAGAGTACATTAATACTCCAACCTCCTCAGTCTCCTGCCCTTGTCACCAAATCAACATCTGAGAAAACACTTGTCCTTTTCTCTTTGCTCTCTGGAGTAACTGTCAGGAAAAGAAAGATTTCTTTAAAAATACAGATTCAGCAACTACACACTTTTAGTTGGAAGGAAGCTTGTCCCTGGGGTAGTGATTATACATATAAAGACAATAATAAGACTGAGGGCTGCAAAGCTGTGTAGCAAAGGTAGAAATCTTAAAGTCTGTCTTTACAATTCTCCAGAGGTTTAATCTATAGCATAAAAAATCTTATTTTACACATATGTAAGTGCTGTGAAAACAATGCATTTGCCTGTTCATCACAAATTACACTATAACACATCTGAAGAAATGCATCAGTAAGAGGATAAACAGAAACAAATAGGCATATGAAATGTTTATGAAAGCGATGCACAGAAATGAACATCCCTAATAAAGAATCAACCCATTTTTTTCTATTTGCATTTTTTAAAAATTTTATTTATTAACAATATATACCAGAGCTATTATCTGTTACTGTAAAGCTGAAGATGTAAGGTATATAATCTGTGACTTACCAAAACAAAGCTAAATAGTCACTTGATCACTACTTTATGTACTTAACATAGAACATCAGTAAATAGGCAGGATAAAGATTTCTATAAGCAGAATTTAATTGAGTCAAATTAGATTATGTCCAATTCATTGCTGTACAGAAAAGACAGAGTTAGGTAAGCGAAACCTGAAGTGTGGCACTGATAATTTAGCTATAAGTTTATCAAGAATCATGATGGAGTATTAGACTGAGGATGAGACCAAAAAAACCCAAAGACATGAAGACTTCCTATGAGGATCTTCCAACCTGATGTCCCTTCCTTCTGCCAGGCTGAATCCAAACACCAGATTTATGTATGGGATCCCCGTTCATGTGAAGAAATACACGCATGGCATGATTTAGGAACAGTACTCCCCAGTTTAGTGCTCCCACTGAGAGTCTCCAAACCATTTGCTGCTTGCTCACTCCCCTCTCCCTCAGCGGGACAGACAGGAGAATCAGAGGCACAAAACTTGAAGATCACAGAGTAAGATAAGAACACTTTACTGGAAACAGCAATGAGACAAGGAAACAAACAGTTGCAGCAAGAATACTATTGATAGAGGGTAAAAGAAAGAGATAAAATACACAACCTCTCCCTCTGCCACGCTAGGATGACCCGGAAGAGGGCCCTTCCCCCACTTCTGGCAATGACATGAGGTGATAGAGAATAACCTCCAGGTCCCAGCCATGCCCCCTCCTGGCTACTGCAAAAATTTACCCTGTCCTGGCTGGAACTACTTCAAAGAGGCAGTCCAAAGCAATCCGCACCCTCATCATACATCTAAAGCAAGCAACTGGGAAACACTATGAAGAAGGATGCAACACCGACACTGTCCTTCGTGTGAACTCATGAGAACAGCGAGAACCAGAGAGAGGTTTCCCTGCTGAGCTGGAGGGATGGCAGGGGAAACAGAAAGGGCACCTTACTTCTCTCACACAAACACAACTACTGAGTGGCTCAGGATTTGTAACACTAGAGGATGAGAAAAGCAGGGATGAATTTTCAATTACAGCAGCCTTGGAGTTAAGGAAGTCTTTTTGAATGCAGGGCACTGAGGTTTGAATGAACCCAGACTGGGACAGCAACTGACTTCATTTTTCCTACGGAAAAAAACCAATTAAAGTGTTCCTGATCATTATGTATTTGTATGGAAAATAGCTTCCTTTCTTCCTCCAGTGAGTTAAAAAGATAATGGCCATTTCTGTGTCTTGATGAACTAGATATAGGGAAGAATTTTCCCAGAGGTATGGTGGATGCCTCATCCCTGGAAACATCCAAGGTCAGGTTGGGCAGGACTCTGAGTAACCTGATGCAGCTGAAGATGTCCCTGCTCATTGCAGGGGATTTGGATGAGGTGACCTTGAAAGGTCCCTTCCAACCGAAACTATTCTATGATTCTGTGAAGGACCTGGTCATATTAGCCTGTGTCAGGGGGAAGTCAGCAGACCTACAGGGTGGTGGCCGACAAGAGGTTTAGGAGCACATGGCTTAGATATAAAGTAAAAGCCAAGGAGCTGCCTCTTACCCGAATAAATGTAAAACCATACAATCCCAGTTCAGGTTTACCCAAGCAGAGGAGCTACCAGCATATACTCCCACATCACCAAGCCACTCAGCTTTCCTTCAAAGGACCCACAGCAGCAGGCATGGGACCTGCACAGTCAGGGGGCTTTCCTTCACTGAAGACTTTCCACTATTTCAGTATGAAAATGTTTGGTCAGACAAAAGCAGCCCTGGCCACTTGCACTATAGAGAAGAGCAGCATGAGGAGTCTCAGGGACAAAATACTCTGTAAGTAACTTCAGACACCTTCAAGCTATGGCAGTGGCTATAGCTTGAAGGTGTCCTGAAGCACTCCTTATTTCACTATTTGTGAGACATATGACATACAGTGGGATTAATCTAATCTATAGCTTGATATCCACCATACCGGCCTAGACATTCTCAGTCCCCTTTTCAGTCTATGGCTCTTTTTAGTCTAGGTGTCTTTAGGACGCAGTCAATTTCAACTGGTTTAGATATCTTACTTAAGAGGTGAAAATCACATCCTCCCTCTTGACAGAAGAACAGGTCTAGATGACCAGGAAGCAGTAGATATCTACTGCATGCCCAATGATGTACCATCAGGGGCTGGATCTGGCTTCTTTTATGTCACTGTGTCCTGTGGAGCTAGCCGTAAAGATCACAATGACTCCTTCAGTCCTTAAAATCTATTAATCTTCTAATTAGAGCTAATTAAAATGAAATGCATTTTTACTTTTTTTTTCAGACAACTTTCTCTTTCATCATTAAAACACTGACATTTTTTAAATGAGCTCCCCTAATAAGAAGAGAACATTAATATACCTGATTAGTATTCTTTTCTAATAGTTAAGACTTTGGCTTTTCCAATTACACATTTTTATACCATTAGAAAGCAAAGCGAGAAGCTACATGTAACAGCACACCCCGGTTAGCACAAAGAAGCCAGTGTAAACAGAAAACAACCAATTAAGTGGTTCTTCTGGGTATCAGGGATGAGGGAAAATACTTCACTGTAGTTTGTGAATTATGTTTAAAGTACATGCAATAATTTTGTACTAAATATTAGGGATAAAACTGAGTGATGTAGAAGTGGGAGAACAACAGCAAGAAAGCAGGGGGGTGCATAAATAGGACATGTGTTCTCTCAAGCTTCCTTCTCTCTCTATATGGCTCTTATGAAAAGCTTACAGCAGCAGAAGACAACAGGAGATGTGTCATTTAAACAGAGGTAGCCTATTAATATATTGTTTAGAGTAATTGAAATGCATTGCACAGGATCAGTTGCTTGCCAATCATCCCAATTAAGCAGGCGTGTCATTGATCAGCATAGCAATTAAGAGGATTCTAGGGTATCAGCAATTTATTCCTAACAGCCTCAATACTAATTGCTTTCAAGCACAGAACCAGGTTCAACATTCTTTAAAAGAGAAACGAGAGAGTTATTGGAAAATTTCCTGTTCTTTTCCCATGAACGACCTATGGGCTAAACTAGATTAGGAGAATTCACAATACTGCAGAGTTTGAACATAGTAACAAATTATTCCAACATTATCCACTGCTAGCAACAGGAGATGACAAGATCAAACGGGGCAACACTTCGTGTTTATTTTAAACTGGATTTTGCAATGTCCCTCTAAATCAACAGACAATTCAAACTCCAAAGGCAGCACAGAGTAAGGCAAAGGCTCTGTAGCAGCAGAGCAGACAGATAGTGCTTTCCTGCAGGTTCTCTGAGAACGAAGAAATGCAACCCTGCAAACCACCAAACTTTTGACATCCATTTAAGTCCAGTTTCAAACTGGTATGACTCCCCACACTAGCACTCTCCAGCTGGTGTCCTTGTGCTCAACTAAACAACATCTAGGTCTATCCTCTGAGCAAATTGATTAGTTTGACACCAGTCTGTGTTTTACAACCGTGTTGGGATGTCTGGTGGTGTCTGCTGTGTCAGCCATGCTCAGGAAATCCTCTGTGCAAGCAGGTGAGACTGAAAGAACAAGGCGTTGCACTCCAGGTAGATCAGAGACTCTCAGGAGCCAAGTTGCCACAAGCATGAGCAGAATAGAGAAAAATGGATAATTACATGGGGAGAGTGGGCCCCGCTGGGCCACGGGAACAGCAAGGAGTCAGGCTTGGTCATAACCCGAGCCTTGGCACAAATCAGAAACCAATAAACCTCATTAGAGTTCCAGTGAGAAACCTTGTGTGTGCTGCAGAACATTGCTCTATGTTTTCAGGCACTTTTTTTCTGTTCATATAGTTTTTATTCATGTGCATCAGTGAGGAAATAAATAACAGATATCTAAATTGGAATATTTACATTTTTGCTTTTCTTATTGTTTTCTTTCAACACCAAAACTACTGTGAACTGAGTGAAGAAATTAACATACATAATGCTTCCTAAAAGCACACTGATTATACTTGAATGCTCATGTACAGCAGCATCTATGAATATTATTTTGAGGTATCGAAATCTTAGCACAGGACTTTATCTTTCTGAAAACTCAAATATTTGGTACTATAGAAATACATACCTGATTTTAAAATATTTATTATTCAGAGAGCATAATGTTTGCTGTTAATCATAGGATACAATAATTACCTCTATATAAATATGCTATTTTACAAGCTACTTTTTACCTAAGATGCATTTTGCTTTAAGCAAATAATTTCCCTCACCAGGATCTGCGGTTCCTAAGGGGAGATGACAACAGCAATGCAGACCAACACACCGGAGACAGTGAGAGGAGGAGCGAACTTTCTTCTCAGTCCTTGGAAAATAGCAGAATCATTAAGATTGGAAAAGACCTCTGAGATCATCTAGTCCAACCTTTGACTGATCACCACCATGTCAACCAGACCATGGCACATAGCTAGACCAAGTGTCACACCCAGTCATTTCTTGAACACCTCCAGGGATGGTGACTCTCTACTATCTCCCTGAGCACTTCCCACCAATGTCCCAACAACTCTTTCCATGAAGAAATTCCTTCTGATGTCTACCTGAATCTCCCCTGGTATAACTTGAGGCTATGTCCTCTCATCCTGAAAATTCCAGATCTCTTTCCAGCTCATTAGAAAACTTCCAAAGCCTTATAAAGAAAGTAAAGACTACATTTCAGCCTGGAGAAGACAATGCTCCACGGGAGACCTTAGAGCACCTTCCAGTACCTGCAGGAGCCCTACAAGAGATCTGGACGGGGACTTTCTACAAGGGCATGTAGCAGTAAGACACATGGTGATGGCTTTAAAACGAGTGTGAATTTAGATTAGAAAGCAATTGTTCACTGTAAGGGTGAGACACTGAAACAGAATGCCTGGAAATGTGCCGAAAACATGCCTAGAGAAGTTGTGGATGCTCCACCCCTGGAAACACACAAGGCCAGGTCTGATGGGGCTTTGAGCAACCTGATCTAGCTGAAGATGTCCCTGCCCACAGCAGGGCATTGGAACAAGATGATCTTTAAGGTAGCTTCCAACCCAAATAATTTTATGATTCTATGTTTTTTCTGGTATAAACAGCCCACCAAACCCATATTCTAGCTTCACATCCATAACAAGACCTAGACATCTCCTTTTCCTTTCCTACCTGAATTTAACCTCCTCAGATCTCTAGACTAAGGAAAAGCTAATATCCTCATTTGAGAGGTGTGAGGCCCAGAATGACTCACTCAGCTGAGATCACACAAATAGCCCAGACAGATCCCCAAATGGGATTTGGAATTTCAGAGACCCAAGAGTCTATTGCCCTAACTCCTGAACATGCAAACCAGGAGTATCTTTTAAGGAGCATCTCTTCTTTTTTAATAAGCCTGAGACTTGCCACTCACAGTTCTTCTTCAAAAAAAACTTGTTTTGCAGTTTTGAACAAACTGTGATGTCTCTCCCCCAGTATTTCTCCCTGTAAAACTAATCTTGGCATCATTTTAAAAGGCTTTGATATCCTGGCCTGACAGATGCAGTTCCTATTTATCCATTGAATGCTGTTTGGCATATTGGACCCTTGCACCAAGAGACAAGAAGAACATCCTATTCACATGCTCCTAGCCTAAAGAGTAATAACTGCAATTAAATTGTACACTGGCTTTTGCAGAGGTCAGTGAGGCTGCTATGGGTAACGAGACAGAGAGTGCAAAAGTAGCAATTAAAATGGCCTCAGTGTCTCCTAAGAAAAGATGCAGGAGCATGCAGTAGATAGACACACTATGCATGCAAACATCTACTGGAAATGCACATCTGGCAACTCAGCAGAAAAACAAATGGGTCAGTGAGTTAAGAAAAATTGTTTCTTTGCTCTGTCATTTCAGGAGGGTAAAGCATGCAACAGCCTGCATTTTAATTAAATCAGACTCTTTCTACTTGCAACAGTAGAACTCTTGATTTGCACAGCTTCACAACTACGCATTTGCTTAGAAAAAGGGAGCACAGCCCTTGTCCCCAAACCAGCTTTTTCCTATTAATTTCACTATGCTTGCTCTATGTGTAATGGAGCCATTTGAAATCCTTCCATCTTGTTTGCAACTTGAATCATGTCTCTATTTTTAGCAGACTTGGAGCTACACTATGACTTTACCAAATGGAAAATGTAATCATGTCTATGTTATGTATAACAAAGTGTGTGTTTTCCCTGAGCCAAATGAACTGCATCATCAGGATTTTGGATGGAGTCAGAATTTGGGGACAGTAACAACCCTAGGAACTAGCCCTGCCAGCAACTTTGCTTTCCTAACTTGCATTAGCTGGAGTTTTGTGACAGCTCCCCAGAGAACAGCACTGGGGCAGCACAGCAAGAAGACGGTGTCTCAAGAATGCATGAAACCAAATTACTCAATTTGTCTATATAGTGGAGTGGGATTTGCTCTATTCCATGGGAAGGGACACAGCAATCTTGGGGAAAAAAAACCCAAAACATTTCTTTAGGAAGAGCATGTATGCAACATGCTTATAACTGACTCTCAGTTTAACTAGCATTGGCAGAGATTCAAGGGTGTGTAACACTCCTCCCAAACTCCGTGGGGACTGATTTATGCCATTGGGCAGCCTTTTCACACGAGTTTCCCTCCCAGAGGGTCACATTTACTACTTCTGTCCTGCTCCAGAGGCAAATCACATCTAGCTTCCAGGCCCTGCATTTAACAGGAACAAGAACAGCAAAGCTGACAGAGAAACTGAAGAAACATATGGCAGCTTTGTGCATACGGAAAGGAGAGGTGTGACTGGGAGCATACTGCATGTTGTTGCTATTGGAGCCCCTCAAAAGGCCTATATACATGCAGTAGGGAGCAGGAACCAACCCTAAGCTCTTTGTTCTTACACTGGTTTTCAGAGATTCTTAAACTAACATCTACTAGGTGATTCAAAGCATTCAGGATCAAAAAATCAGCCATTCTTTCTTATATATTTAAAACATTTAAATATATAGTTTGCCTTTGCTGATGACAATAGAGAAGCATGATGTAAAAATAACTGCATGCGTCTAATCTGGTTTTCCTCTTACAGAAGTTTTATGCCAGTGTAATTTCATTGATCCCAGAGAAATTGCTACAGATTCACTGGAAGAGAATCATGAGAGAGAAGAACTATCCAGTGAGTGTCACTGCCTTAAGACTGGTACATGATATTTTAAAATGCCGTAATAAATGCCCACAGAAGCCACAAAATCTCTTGCAAAAGGAATTCTGACTTATCCACATGTGGGACAATTGTTCCTCAGTATAGTGGTCTTCCCTCAGTGGAGGAACTGTCAGCATACAATTATAGATCTCTGAAAATCATTAAATCTCCATGTTTACTGGAAATACATTAGTGAGAAAACACCATTCTATTTCTCCAAATGTCTTTTGAACATAATAGCTATTTTTTTCTGAAAATGAAATTCCCAAATCTGCTAAGAAATTACCACAAAATGTCACAGTTCTGTAATTAATAATTCAAGTCTTTTCCCTACCCCAACCCATAAAGAAATCAAAAATACAATTGAAATGTTGTTTGCCTGGCAATACATATTCTACTTCACAGCAGCAGTTGTCAGAAAAGTACTTTTGGTGTTAAGAAAGACACTTTGGGCTTGGTTTATAAACAAATTTTTGCTGGTACAAATGACATAAATCAAGCTAACTACATGATTTACATCAATTGCATTATACCAAATTAACTGCTAAAATCTAGAAAAACCATTCTGTTCTCCTAAAAAATTGCTAAATGAAGGAAAGCAATTCACATCAGGCAATTTGTAGGCACTTCCTAGTTGTTTGCAAAGTTATGCTCCCACTTTTAGAAAGGCTGCAAAAATATTTGGCATAACATCACTCCACCATACGGTAACTTTGTTCTGTATCAATTATAATCTTGCCTTAGCACTTTGCTCTTCAGCAATTCTGATGCTCTGCAATTTAATTTTGTCTCTGCTTCCACGTGGGGGAATAAAGGAACAGAAGGAGCAGGTTGAGCCATGGACCCTGCCATTTTCCCACTTTCTAAATAAAAAACAGTGCCAACAAGCGCAGCTGTGGCAATGAAAAGATAGAATAAATTGTACAGGTAAAGGATGAATACAAATGCTAGGGACCAGGGATCCATCAAAAACATGAGCGTCAAAATAACCTTCTATAGAAAAGCAGATCCACTTAAAAACAAAGTTATTCGCATCTTCTGGTGCTGTCTGGATTTGGATGAGTATCTGATGGTATGAAGTTGGCCCTCCATCTCTGAACATTAGTCCAGTCACAGACAGACACATTGTAAAAAGCTGCCTGCAACTGAAAACCTCCTCTCTTTGGAGACTGCATCAATTCACTTCTAAAGTTCCCAGCATAATTTTGTTGGATCTCACAAAGCACCATCACTAGGCAACCACTTTTTGGTGGGCTCCAACTTATTGCTCAAGACAAGTTTCTTTCTGCTATATCCATCGTCTACCACTCCTTCCCTAGGGGTGTTGAAATCTGTCAACATTTCTTAAGACAGAGGCAAACAGTTTTATTTCTACTTGACCCCGCAGCAAAATGGTATTGCTTTCCTTCACTGCCTCTAAATGTCTCAGCATCCATTTGCTTCGTATTGAAACCGAATTGGTAATTGCCCTGAGTCTTGTCTATTGAAATGGATTTAAATTCTAATCCATGACTGTACCAGACTTTCTTTTAGAGTATTTGAATTGCACTTTAAAGGCATCTAAAGCCTTTGATACTCCTGCTATGTGCAACAGCAGCAACAAAAACGATGGGGGAAAAGAGCAAGTCCTTAGAAAGGTTGCAGGCAGTGGAGAGGCCTGGAGCCCTGAGTCCCCCAGTGCCCTCCAGCTCCCTACCAGCACAAGACCTGGGCCTGGAGCATGGGCCAGCTCTTCGGGGGAAGGTGTGGAGGCCAGAGAGGTGGAGAGGTCACTCAGCCACTTAGATCCTATAGGTTGCAGCCTGTGTGTAAGGGTGAAGCCATTGCTTCCTTTTTTAGGAAGTCTTCTCTGCTTCAGAGTCCAGACATTGCAAAGAGGATCAGGAAAAGGGATATGTGCAAAGTGAAACGTGTAATGTTTCGAAGAGGATCCCTCCTCAATCTCTTTCTTTCCTCCTCTCTTTTTCTTTTCATCATTTTGTTCTTAGCCACCTCTCCCCACTTTCTGAAAATCTCTCGCCATCAGAAAAAAAATATGTTCTAGAAACATATTTCCCTTCTCCAGTCCTACTGTCAGATTTGCTGAATCTGTCTTGACTTCTAAAGAGTCCCACGTGCTGTTGCTTCTTTTTAAGACTGCTTACATTTTACAGATGGAATGAGACAATAGAAAATATTCTTTTATCACATATGATTAACCTGTGGCAACTCGGGCCCTTGAATTAGGAAGTTTCCTGAAAGAGCTATGCCCATATTTCACCCACTCAATAAAAAAAAAAATACTTTGTAGAACAAATTCTTATGAAAAAAGCTTTTCCTGCATGGAGGAATTTTCTCCATATAGAAAGATTATACCAGGCAGGAATCTTGCTGAATTTTGCCTTATGCTGGACAAGCTGTATTCCTGTTTTGAAAAGTTTATGCTTTTGGCCACTCAGCATTTACCTCACCACAAGGACGATATAAACCCCGCAGAGGAAATCATTGCCACTGGAACACACCCAGAAAAAACAGAAATCCCATACCGGTTGAGTGGGAAGTTAAAGCCCTGGCTGGTAAATGCTAAAGTATTAATCTTGCAGATTTTTGAGCTGTCTATTAAAATTATTTAAAACAGCTATCAGAAGGTGTCTTTGTGACGAACAATACATAATATTACATCAGTGCCAGCAAAGAGGTACTGCTGCCAATTTTACACTATTCTCAATAAATGTTGTCCGTGCCTTGTGTGAGGTATTTATCATTGGCACAGCTATACCACACGGAAGTTCTAATCAATGATGTGGACCCCATAGTACCAGCCATTAAATGGATACAGGCAAAAAATTACTTCTTTCCTACAGAATTTGATGAAGGGATCCAAAGCAGAAGGTTGACTTAAGGGAGACAGAAGTGTTTTAGAAATCTATCTAAACTCAATTGCCATTCTTTCATTCACTTTACTATGTTTGAAATGCTTAAATTCCTACAGAAATCATCTGATACACCTTTTTGTTTTGCACAACTCATTTGGAGTTTGATATACCTAATTATGCTCATATGATACTCCTAATTATGGCATAATTAGTTAAACTCTGGGTCTAGGAAAGTCTGAAAGCTATTCAGAGCAACATCACTTAAATCGAGAGCTATTCAGTATGAAACAGAGGTCACGTGGACAGCCATAATTCTGAACAACATTTTGCAACTTTATCAAAACATTAGGAAACCAGAAACCATATCAAATTAAGAGGACAGATTGTTGTACAATGCAAACTCCTGGGTAGAAGGAATGAATAACAAAAAGATTAGTTGTGGTTGTAAAGCAATCATGCTGTTATATTATTAGCCTATGGGGTTAACATTTATGGTTAACCATTAAAACAGACAAAATAGTTCCAGTGCCAGAATATTCAAAATCAGCATTCAGATGTGCTCTGGTCAACATATCAGTAAATCTGAATTAAACAATCTCATTTGAATTAGGTAAGACTGAGCTGCACATACATAATGTTTACAAAAGACTGATAAATACTGAACTAGCAAAATAAAGGTCAGTTTTAGGGAAGTTTTCAAACTAGTTAACAGAGTGATCTTCCCTTCCTTTTTGCCTCCTTTGAATGGTAGCTCAATGAAGATTCCATTTGTTTAAGAAAACAGTGTTAGTAACCACAGATCAGAATCAGGTCCTAAACGGACCAAAACAAGCAGCATAAACTAGTAGCTAGGAAGCAGGACTGACTGAAGCAATTAAGAAATAAACCCCTATCACTCCTTGGAGCTCTAGGTCAATACAGAAGACTGTGTGTCTAAGCCACCAAAACTGCAAGTTTGTTTTTGTTAGAGAAGTGAGAAACTTCTTGTGCACTGTGACAACTCTGAATGTCCCTTCTTGCTGAACAAAAGAGATAACCTCAGGCAAGATAAGAAGCTTGCAATGAAAAATCTCAGTATCCATCAGCATTTGTGTGTAGGACCCAGAGGTGCTAGGCAGTCTGCAAGCACACAGGGTAGATCACTTCTGCCCCAGAAGGGCTAATATGAAAAGCATCACCAGCTTTTGATTAGGAGCAATTGGAGCTGGTTTTAGTCAGAAAAAAGCCTCAAAATCATATCTTGCTATGTGTTTTATCTTCCACTGCAGAAAAACTAAAACAGCAGCAGCAAATAAACCTTGTACCAATTCAATTTGGAAATCACAAGTTCAGCAAAAACGCAGAGACACAACAAATTATTGAAGTTACCAGGTTTGAAAAGACCTTTATAGGAAGACAAGGTGAACCAGAGGTGTAAATAAGTTCTTAAAATTGAATGAGTTTTCTAAGAGAGCTTTAAAACAGACAACTCACAAGGTGAAGATGTAACAGAGATTTAGAATGTCATTTAACCACGGGAATTCAAACCAGGGAACAAGGCTGCTCACCTCTGGGACAAATCCTCCAGCTCCCCAGGAAATTTGATAGAGTGCAAGGAACTGATAACTGTGGCAGCAGCAGGTGGACCAGGGCCCCACGGAAACCCACAGCTGTGTTTATGACGACGTCAGAAGGCACTGAAGGCCTGTTCCATAGCTAACAGGGATGCAAAGGCACATGAGGAGCAGGACGCACACACAAGCTTCCCAAAACAGGCCAAGCGCCCCAGGCAGGAAGGAAGGATGTGTAACAGAGGCTGTACATTATCTCTACAGCAAGGATGCTGGGATGATGGGGATGGTCAAGGCCGTGGCCATGTCCTCCTGATCCACAAACATGGCACATGTAAAACAGGCCAACACCACAGACTCATCACTTCTTCCTTTCCTTCCCATCCAGAAATTGTCCCAAAACACATGATATTTTGGTGATTATACCAGTGAAGGTGACAGAGGTTATGAGCTTTTTGGCTCAAAGTCGAATTATTGAAAAACTTCTCAGACTTTCAGAGCTCCTTCCATGACTTCCCTAATTTGTGTCTCTACTGCAAACAGTGAGTCACCAAAGAACCACCTAAAGAAGTCAGATTTTGCAGTTTGTGAGCCTTCCCTTTTCTCCCCACTCATCTGTGCTGGCAGGTTGATTTTTTCCTCAATCTGGACTTAAAAAAAAAAAAAGACATCAATTTATTTTTTCGAATACTAACAAAACCCAATGGGAGAATCAGGCAAGAAGAAAATTGCAGGCTTTTCAATCTCCTATTGTAGGGAAGTATGCTGGAAAGACATTCATAAAATGAAATGAATGTAAAGAGTACATCCAAGAGTGCAGATTAGTGAGGAACGCATGTGCTAGGATTTGCATAATTCCAGCTGGTTGGTGGAACATTTCATATTAACAATAATGCTAAAAATAACGTATTTTGAATATACTTGAATAAACTACGCTTAAGCACTGCTGTTTTCTTCACAGTCGATGGGTGCTTTATGACAATCAAAGGCAATGGCAGGGCAGGAAAATTCGCCCTCGAGTCAGGTGGTTACAGACAGCGTTGCAAACAGCTACAGCTATTGCAGTGAAAAATGCCAACATATATAATCAAGCAACATGAAATTCCTCCACCTACTCATCAATAACCCTTTAGTGCCTGCAAGAATCCAGACATTAAGTTCTTGGCCAAGTGAAGTTTGGACTTGTTCGATAGCGGGTCTAAATTAAGCATTGCAAGGGAGAGAGACTCCTGGATCTCCATTGTCTCAAAAACTCACATGCTTTCAGGGGTCTTTACTTCAGTGCCTCTAAGTTTTGAACTGATAAAAAGATATTCTTTTATGTTTATAGGTTTCTCTCTCTAAGGCTCCTCTACCCCTGCCTCATAACTTTATTTTGTGTCTTTTGATTTGGGGCTTTTTTTTAAAGCCCAGCTCCTTCAATGATATGTTTATGTAAGGATTTCATTTTTCCTTTAAAATAAAAACCCAGATGCTCGTAGCCTTCATTGTTGAAAAAAGGAGTTTTGAAAACATCTCCAAGCTGAAGATAAAAGATCAAAAACCAGAAGGCAAGTAAAAAGCATGCACTTCTTTTTTAAAGCACCATTTCTTTTCAGCCAACATCATGATGGTTTTGAAGTATAACATGATTTATAAAGGTTGTAACTGGAGAAAAAAAACAAAGAAAACGTTGTCCCTTGCAAGCATGAAAATACCTGTTTAACCATATATATTAGTATGCCAAATAAGTTAATGAATTATACACATGCATGTGTGAACATGTATGAATATTCACAATATGCGATACAAAGTTTTATTCATTTTTGTTTCTATGTATTAAAAGTGAATATCAGCCTTGAGGATGTGATTGATCATGGCTCAGTCAACACAGCATCCAAAAAAACCCTAAATCTAAAGTGTTGCATGTAGACATACAGTATGAAGAAAAAAAAAGCACATCAACCAAGCTCTGTGGTTACCAGATACCCAAACCAATAAATAAAATGCAGCAGTGACCTGTGAATAGAAAATACCACTTATGTAAGGCTAAAGTTTGGGTGGTGAGGTGACAAAAAGAGGGAATTCTTGAACTGACAATCTCCTGAAAGACGAAGGCAGCAGCCTCCATTAAATTCAGAAAGACTCAGTTCGTAAGTCTGACTTTATGAACGAACAGTAGATATTTGATTGACCCATTCATATCTCAGCTTTAATATTTCAGTGTGTCAGTAGCTTGATTTTCAGTTCTGGAGCACCTACAGCTCCACTGAAGTAGTAGGAGATGTGAGAATTCAGCCTCTTTGAAAATTCAGCTAAAGGCACTTGGAGTTATGAACAAAACACAGGCTCAGTTGCATGCCTATTACTGCACCATCATTATGACTACTCACAAATTAGGCACAGAGTCTCACACATGGTCTTAGTCATATGGGGGACAGTTTCAAAGACGCATCATGAGATGATATGAATCCAACTCCCTATAAAAGCACATACCTTTGAAAAGCTCACCCTGGGCTTTGAACAGTTTTTCACAATGGTTCTCTTCGAGGATTTGATGGTAAGAGAAATCATTCCTTATATACCACTGGATAAAACCTCAAGATTATTGAAAAAAGGCTTAGATTTTGTGCAAGAGGAGGGAAACTTCGCACATTGCTCCTGGGAAATCTGTGTTGCAACAAGAAGAACAATGTAGGGCAAAGATCATGCAAGAGTGAAAAAAATATAGCTGCTACACTGCCACATGAGGGACATCTCATTTTAGTCCCCTAGTAAATCCCTTCTTTTTTTACAACGAATTCATGCCAGAAGGGCAAAAAAATAAGCTACCTTCCAGTTAAACTCATTCACAAAATCAACACAATTTTGAACCATCCCTTGTTTGCTTTCATTCCGTTACAGTTTAGAATTAATATAACCTAGTTTATTGGTGTTTCATGCTCTTCAATGTTTGTCTTTTTATACCAGACCCAACACTAAACTACAGGGGCCAAGACTGGGGCAGGGGGGAGAAAGCCAAGCCTCTTTCATTAATCTCAGGCAAGAGTTTCAGTCTCAGACTCACTTAGGATTCACAGTATAACCATGCAGTTAGCTTTTAAAATTACCTAAATGTATTCAAAATGTTTGCTTAGTTGAATCTGTTATGCTTTGATAGCATCACTCTAGGCCATAAGGGTATGGCAAGGAAATATAATATGAATGATAGCACTAATAAATTGTCATTGTAAACTACAACCACACCTTTACATGATCTTCTGATCTTTACTGTGAAAAATGCATTAAGGCAACAGGTAAAAAAAAGTTCCTTGGAGTATACAATCTTCTGAAATGTTATGAAGGAATGGAAAAAGAGTGATCCATCAGATAAAACTGTAATTTCATGTGTAGTCTTAGTTCTGATGAAGCCAACAGGAGTTTTGTTGATGTTTGGGGGATTTTACCTTATCCAGATACTGTTACATACATTGTTATGACCTATCTAGATATTATCTATATTTTTTTCTCTGAAGACAATAAATTGCATGCAGCTAAGCACCTGGTTCTGAAAGAGGAGGATGAGCACAGGACAATAAGCCTTACAGCCCACACAGGATAACAAAGTGATGCCATCCAGGGTCTGGGCAATATATTGGACAAATATCGTTTATCACCTGTACCATAAATCTGCACATCAGCCCACATTTGCAGTTTCATGAGTCTCGCTTCCTCTATTCCTTGGCTAAGGTCAACTTTGGCCTCTTCCTAGGTGAATTGCTGTTAAGGATAGGTGGATTATTCAAATCAGTTTCAACATGATTTACAATAAGCCTGATCTCTAAGAGACAATTATGAAACAAGGAGTTAGACATCTGAATATTTTGTCTCCAAATTCATCTCTCCCCATGGGTGAATGCTTGATGCCATGGTACATTTTGGTTACAAAAAGAATGAAAGATTCCTCCCCTTAAGCCCTATAAAGCTTGATTTACCTCCTAATCTCGTATTTAGGAGAAACCAAGAAGGTGAGCAGAGCATAATAGTGATGGCCAACCTTTACCCAGAGAACTTAAAAAGGTAGTTTGACATTCTGGAGACCAGATTTTCAATTTGAAAACAGAATATAACCTGAGCTAAAGATATGTTGGAACATTATTAAAATATTATTTGTCCACAAAACATCTGCTAAGAGGAGGGAGGAAACATTTTGGAAGTCACCACTATTTGATCATCCGTGATCTAAGGGACAAAAGTAAAGACCTCATTTGAAGAGTACATGGCATTTGGAATAGTTTCATGAGCAACTGATGATGTTATGTACTATCTAGTCTTCAAAATGTTAGCTTTTACTCTCTCCTTTTATTTTGCCAGAGTCTGGTTTTAGCCCAAAGCTTTTCACTGAAGTCTTTAGGTTTTTTTCAACTTAGTCACAAGAATAGTCAGAAGTTTTATATTTTCTGAGTTGAATGCAAAGAGCAGATGCTTATAAGTGCTAAGGGACAGTTAATTTTCTCTTAGTGCTCATACCAAGACAGGAGTGAGGATAGCATTTTGCAGGCTTTGTACAAAGAAGAATACCAGGAGAAGAGCTGTAGTTATGCATCACAGTTCAGTCACTGCAGCTGGATACAATCCATATGATTTGCTTACATCTTCGCAAGATCTTCAAGGCATATCAGCTGCAATGCGTTATTCACAACGTCAAATATTCTAGACAGGCCAGAAATAAATCTGTCTATGAGCTATTACTAAGAAATCATCCATCAGCAACACAAAAGTAATCTCTGCTGTATTCTAGTCCAAAGTCCAACTGAGAGGGTCTAACACGCTGGCCAAGATCAGTTGCTTCTGAGCTTGGCTTTTTGCCATTTTCTCAGTCATCCCAGAAAGAAACAAGGAATTAGGCAGTGTGTTAGCTTGCCAAACCAGTGACATGAAAAAAAAACCTATTAGTCCTGATTGGATTATTGTGTTTTCAAGGAAGTTGATAAATAAAAAGAAAAATATATTTTATATTACGTACCTAACAGAAATACCTTTTAGACACTCTTCATAATCTGAGGCATATCAACTATTTTTTCCTCAGGTTCTTCCTCTCTCATAAATCCTCTCCAAAGTGCTGATATGCACCAAATTCTGAAGACTTGAAAGAGAGGGGCACAGAAAAATAATCTAATTTGATGCATTGCCATTGTGCCTGTACGGATGCAGAGCACAGGTATTGTCTTAAACAAGAATTTGTTTTCTGTAAGCCTGATCATAAGAGAAGGTTTTAAAACCCACAAGCATTCATCCCTCCATCTAAAGAACTCCAACATCTAGGTCACTGCTAGAAACAGGGAGGTATGAAGGGAAGAAAGGGCAAGATATTCTAAATATTGGTAATATTTTGGGTTTCCTCTTCCTCCCCAAATCATTTCTTCCTGAACACTCTGGACAAACAGAACATCCATTACTGTTGTCTTAATTTCTGTCAACAGTGAACTCCAATTCAGGCCTAAATCTGCTGCCACTGCAGCTGGTGAGAACACCTCTTTAATAGGACTAATGTCAGCCACTGCTGCCAACGAAGCCTTATAGCACAGATCAGCCTGCCCTTAAACCACTTTGAGTGGAATCCCAGTTCCTCCAAACCCTTAGAGATGATCACAAAAGAGAAAGGAAAGCAAAAACTCTGGGTGTTTTCTTCATCTTGGGATTTTTTTTCAACAAAAGCGAAACAGCCAGCCCATGAACTCCCTCCAGAACAGGGTGTACTCAACTCATATGCTTCAGTCTCGACAACAAACAGCCCGCGCTGCTGCTGGGCTTAATTGCTGCCTGGCAGTTCCAACACACAAACTTCTCCAGCAGTTTTCAGATGCTTCAATTGCACGGCTCCCTGGAAAACCATCAGAACCCATTCCCTGCCCTGTATTTTTCCCACTTGTCCTGAAGATTTTTCTTTGCGGTTCACACTGGGTCACAATTGTCAATCATCACAAATGCTGCCTTGACTACAATTCCACCCAGACCATACTGCAGGAAAGTAATATCTTTGGGATAGGATTCATCTCACCTAACTCACTTTATTTCAGAGTTCGAGCATATATTAGCTAGGCTAGCTAGCTAATTCCCATCATAATCAGAATCTTCAAGCAGCTGAAGATTCATTTAATGCCAGCACAGGCTTCTAAATTAAGTGCAATGAATTTACCTCCTTAACTCCTTGACTGTAGAAGGAACCCAGAGAATTAGCTCTGGCTAGTTGCTTCCTATTTTAGATCTGGTTTTAGCAGTGGTTACATGATCTAGCTCCATGCAACAGTGTCAGATCCCGGTGGCAATTTGATTGGCGTATATATCCTAAAAGATTTCAAATATCTTTTTAGTGGCTCTTTGTTTACCCAAAACACCATATGTTCAGTAACTTCAAGCCAACCTCTAAGAAGTCTAGCTGAGGTGTTCAAATGTCTTAATCTGTTCCTCCTGGAAACTGGAAAAATATATTTTATGAGATAATACAGCAGGGTCCATCTTTTCATATGACAATCAGAAATAATTTCTTTTATGTTCAGTTTCAGACATGTAAAGAAAACAAGGTGCCTGTATTTTTCAATGTATTATATTTTTCACTTTGATTTTTTCATTGGGCTTTCAAATCTGCATGCAATTTTTGCTTTTAAACCAGCCAAACATACAAACACAACTATAATTGATTCTGGCATTCAACAAAAGAAATAGAGTCCTGTGTATTTGGGGATTCTATTATCAGAAGCCATTTGAGCTACATTTTTTTTTAACATAATAAAATGATTATGCAAGAAACTACAGTGGCATGCTAAATCTTCCAGACATGAGAACAAATTAATGACTTAGTGGGTGAAACTCTGGAATGCTGACAACTGCAAGCTAGGCTTCTCTAATGTACTGGTAGCATGGTTAACAGTCTGCAACCAAAATGTCTTATAATCTTTATGTAAACCATCAATTTATGCCTTTAAACTTACACTGCTATTATACCATTAAATTCCTATTTTTTTTCTTGCCAAAGCTTACTTTATTTTCTTGGGCAAATTCTACACTAACACAAAATGTTGGCCTGGGGCTGTTTGGAGAAACACGTGTATATAGAAACAAAATGTATGTCAAACTTTGTGGGCATTCACACAGAGCAAAATAGATTTAACTCGCACGTTGAGATGCTGGAAGGGAGAAGTATCTGAAAGAGTAATTAGGAATAAAATACAGTAAAAAGCCATGTATCCCTTTTATCTTGCACCCTCTTTAGCTGCCTGCTTTTCCTTCAGCTTCCTCCCAGTCAGATCTTCTTGCATATTACTTACATATTAAGTACTTTCATGCTCTGTAAAAATAGTGTCAGGTTGTTCTAGTTTCTAGCTGGGCAATTACTGAGACAGGTGTTGAGAAAAAATAGATAAAGGAAGCCTTCTTTCAGAGCCTTGTCACAGAGAAAGAGAAACCACATGTTGCTTCCCCTCCTCAGCGCCCCTCTATTATTGTACTTTTTGGCTTAAGAAGTTTCCAAATCTAGGAAAGTATAACCAAATGGTATCTCCATAAGCTCACTGAGACATCGGCTACTTCTTTGTGCTGGAGATGCTACCTGGACTTTCACACTGAGCCTGTTTCTGGCGCTTCTTACATTTACTGATTCCCACCTGATGAAACAGACCCATCAGCATACAAAGCCAGGCATCTCTGGGGCCATCCCTGACATGAGACATACTCTAAACCAGTCCAAAGCCATTTTTCCTCCCTGCAGAAACCTATGCCAAGACCCTGTCATTTTGAAATCTCTACTATAACATTTCATGGCCATTCCAAAAGACATCACTGCTTACAGATTGTAGTTATAAAATACTACCCCATAAACTCTGAAAACTATTCAGGGACTATAAAGTCATCACATAAACTCTCACCAAAAACAAGGGCGGGGGGACAAGTAACGGAAATTCAAACTTCTTGAAGGAATTATAGTGAATATGTTTTTATTTTATGGTAATTAACACCTTCTCCTTGTTACCTTCAGATCTTTTAAGGTGCCACTCTAAATGATGGTCTTTGTGAAAAGTAACTTTTAGCCATTTCTAAAAGGCAGAAAAATTACTTCTGAGTAAGAAAGCTAAATTGCTTTTCTTAAAACAACATATTCAAACAGTCTTAGAAGTGTGTCCTGACAGAAATAACTGCATCAAAAACCTAGAGATTTTACTTTGGTTTTATGCTTAGAGGGCGATATCCTACTCCCACAAAAGCCAATGGAAATTTTGACTTCCATTTCAATGGTGACAGAATTTCACTCACTGAGTTAAATGACATTTATTAGATTTTCATGTTAAATGCAGAGGAAAATCCTGTTCAAGATTCCTGCTAATCCAGACTCAGAGTTTCTACACGACTAAAGCAAGAAAGTTGGTAACCTCAGATCTCTTCTAAACTCTACAGAAATGACCCAATTTCCCACATTCTTTTGAATACTAAATCTTTGAAGCCTGTGATGAGGGAGAAACCGCTATGTTGCACTTTGAGTTTCACTCAGTATTCCGACTGCAGTCTTTGTGAGTCTGCAAGGATTTACATTCATTGTCTCTCCAGAGTCACTTGCAAAATGATTTCTAAAAATTCTCTCTTTCAACTACTATTAGACACTGTCTAATACAGAAACAAGGAATTCCTGGCCCAAGGGCCAGATACTATCTGGAACTTAATTTCAGGCAGACTGCAGCCAAATGAGTTTGCATGTGTGCGTGTTCATCACTGGCTGAAAAACAAAAGTGCTTATTGACGTATGACTTGCCAAATGCCTCCGAGAGACCTAGCTGGTCCTTCTCAAGGAAAGGACCCCTACTCCAGGGCTAATGAACTGCAACTCAACATTACAGCTACCAACCAAGGAACACGGAAACATAATATTGCAGATTATTCCACAGTACATAAGTGCAGTATTCCAATGTGATTGTCACGTAGGTTTGCCACGCTGGTGCAAAGGGCACCATTAGCAAGGCATTAGTGAAGCTACTCAGTGCTGGCAGCTTCAAATCAGTAAATGGCAAAGATGGAGAGGGAGGTGGAGAGAAGGAAGAAATTACTACACCGTGAGCTTCAGAGTTCAGAAACGATTTGGGGTCTGCCAGGAAAGCAAACAAACAAAAAGCATCTTTTAGCTTTAAAACATTTTTTGACCATTTGAAACAGAAAATGAGGAAGAGAGCGTAATTTCTGCAAGGTTCCTTTTTAAGCAGAACTGTACTTTTATATCAAGCAACATTAAAAGAGAATGCAATAGATTCAGAGGGGAAAAAAGAGTTCAGAACTGAGGAAGTTGCTCACATCCTCCTGTTACTTGATCTGAACCATCTCATATCCATCTAGGTTATTGCTGTTTCCTCTATCTGTCACAGATAAATGACTGTTCATGCAGTAAGAGCCGCTGCTACACAACAGCTGTGCTCTATTGGACATTTTGAACCTCTTTGGGTTGGCAGATGCAGGGAAGGAAGGAAAGAAGGAAGGGAGAGAGGAGGAGAAGAAGAGAGGAAGAGAGGAAGAGAGGGAGGG